>CANSZD010002078.1:0-186285 GCA_947648045.1 Beta corolliflora
CCGACTTCGCATGCCACGAGTTGAACATCAAGGAAGGGTTCCAACCCATCAACGAAACTTAGGCATCGAGGGCATGAGAGGAACGCGGCGAGTGCAGCGAGGAAGTCAAGCTACTAGAGGCGGGCATTATCGAAGAATATCAATACACAAAATGGTGGCCAATGTTGTCACGGTGAAGAAGGCCGGTGGGGTTTGGCACATGTGCGTTGATTTCAACGGCACGAACAAGGCGTGTCCCAAGGACGACTATCCCCTCCCAAAAATTGATAAGTTTGGTTGATTCAACTTCGGCCACGAAGTTGCTGAGATTCATGGATGCCAATGCAAGGATATCACGAGATCTCGATGGCGGAAAAGGATGCGAATACACACGACGTTCGTCGCGGCCCGGGCGTGTATTTTTGCAAGATGATGCCCTTCGGGCTAAAAAATGCGAAGGCTACTTATTAGCGAACGATTAACAAGGGTCTTTGAGGAACAACTCGGGAGAAACATCGAGGTTTATGTGGACGACATGATCGTCAAGAGTAAGAAGACAACGAACCATGTGGGGGATTTGGCGGAGACGGCCGAGCACTCTGCGGCGCCATGGCATGAAACTAAACCCGAAAAAATGTGTTTTCGGGGTAAAAGGGGGAAGTGCCTCGGGTTCTTGGTTGATGAAAGAGGAATCGAGGCTAATCCCGATAAAATTAATGCAGTGTTGAACATGTATTCACCGGGGAATGTGAGAGAAGTGCAGAGGGCGACAGGGTGTCTAGCGGCGCTTGGTGCTCCTATCTCGCTCAGTCGACAAGAAGAGCCTAATATTTTTCAAAGCACTCAAGAGGAAAGAATTTGAGTGGGATGACGGAGACGAGCAAGCCTTTCAGCGGTTGAAATAGCATTTGGCAACATTGCCCAAACTTCATATCTCCCTTGCCGGGAGAGACGCTTTAGATCTACCAATCGGTCCTCGCAGTATGCACTTAGCCACGATCCTTGTGGGTGAAAGGGGAGGGAGCCCTGACACCTGTATACTTCATTAGCCACGGCTTCGGAGGAGCTAAAGGAATGTACAACCGGGTCGAAAAGATGGTCTTTGTGTTAGTAATGGCAAGCCAAGGAAATTGAAGCCCCCATTTTCAAGCTCATCCCATTAGGGTCCTTGACCGACAACCAATCGAGGAAAAGTAATTGAAAGCATAAATCATTCAACTCGGATGGCCAGAGTTGGGCGACCAATTAGCGGACTTCGGGCTAGAATATGGACCTGAGCAATTAAGGCCCAAGCTTTAGCGTGATTTCATCGGTGAATGCAGCTCCCCACCTACGAGACATTGAAGAAAGAGAGTCATGGGAGTTACAAGTAGATGGGTCGGCCACAAAAGCGAGCGAGTGGCGCGGGGCTAGTAATCATACCCTACGTCGGGGATAAATTGGAGTATCTTTGTGAAGTTTGACTATTTCTGGCCTCAAATAATGAGGCCGAGTATGAAACCCTAATCCTTGGCCTCCAAATCGCATCAACTTGGGAGCCCGAGCGTGGCGCTAATCAGGCTCGCGGCTTATCGTCGGATAGGTCTCGGGGAGTATGAGGCCAAGGAAGACAACACGAAGATGTACCTCAATAAAACCCGATAGCTCATTAAGAAACTATCATCATTTTGCATACGGATATTTCGAGATCGGGAAAATCAGTAGCGAGACGCCTTGGCATGAATGGCAAGCTCGGTAGGGGCCGACCCCTCGAACCATAATCTAGGAAGTTTTGGAACAACCAAGCATCAATTCACTTCGGGTGCACACCATCACTAGGACCGACACTTGGATGGAAGAAATCACGAAGCTTCCTCAAAGATGGAACATTACCTCGGGGAGAAAGAGGCAGAGGCCTGAAGAAGAAGTCGGGTGGCGTTTGGCATGTACGGGAACTTGTACAAGAAATCATACACCCACCGGCTACTCAAGTGCGTCACTCCTTTTGAAGGGAACTACATCCTTCGGGAGATTCACGAGGCGCTGCGGCGGCCATAAAGGGGCCAGGACTATCGCCGAGAGCTCGAGAGCCGGATACTCTTGGCCTACCTTGAAGCATGATGTCATGGAATTGGTGAATAAATGTCCCAACTACCGACTCCATCGGGATATCCCTCGGGCTCCGACTAACTCTTTGCTTGACCATACGGCGGTACTACCATTCGACAAATGGGGATGGATTTGATAGGACCATTCCACTGTGGCCTCCGGGGCAAAGAAGGTTCCTACTAGTGGCGATTGACTACTTCACCAAATGGGTCGGGCGAGAACCACTAGCCTCCATAACGGACAAACAAGTACATAACTTCATATGGAAGAACCTCATCACACGCTTCGGGATCCCAAGAACCCTCATTTCCGGATAACGGAAGACAATTCCAACGGTTGGACCTAACTCGGGACTCTGCTCTGAGTCGGAATTCGGGCAAGGTTCTCGAGTTGTCTCCCAGGCCTCGGGACAAATGGCCGGGCGAGAGGCCACAAAAGTTAGTGTTGAACGAGATTAAGAAGTCGTTGGAAGGAGCCAAGGGGGTCTGGATTGATGATCTCCTGGGGAGTTCTTTGGGTCGGCAAGGATTACGGTGAAAGAAACAACGGGCCATTCGCCCTTCAATCTAGTCTATGGCGTGGCCTCCTCCGATTGAAGTCGGGATACCCTCCCCAAGGATGACTTTCTACGAGTATGAGAAGAATGAAGAAGAAAAGAGATTCAACCTCGACTTACTTCCCGCGTCTGGGGGCAACGCCTACTCAAATCCATCCACAATAAACAACGAGTGACCGGGCGGTTCAAGGCGAGGGTCAAAGTCGGGCCAATTCACGTCGGCGCCGGGTGGTCGGGAAAGTCGAAGCCATAGGGTTGGCACATCTTAAAGGGGAAGCTCGGGCCAAAATGGGATGGACCTTACAATGTTACCAGTAATCAAGCCGGGCACCTAAAGACTTGAATCACCGGGAAAGGAATTTCATTGGCCCGACCTTGGAATGCGGACAATTTGAAGAAGTACTATATCTAATCGGCCACACTTGAGCCATGTTTTGTAATATGGCCACACTTGAGCCACAATTTGTAATATGGCCGCACTTGAGCCACAATTTGTAATATGGCCACACTTGAGCCGCATCTTGTAAACTGGGCCACACTTGAGCCCCTATTTTCATCTTGTAAGATACAACTCGGGGCGATTAGTTGTACCCCATAGAGTTGGTCAAGTTTTGAATGAGAAATGGCTTAAACATTTTCAACATACTTTCAAGTTGGGACTAGTTGATAAAATTTTGATCGGGATATAAGTTGCATCCAACAAGAAGGGAAAATACTTACGCAAAATAAGCTGATTCATTCATAGATCATAAAGGCGTTAATACAAAATAAAGGACTCCTAAGAACATAACTCACGGGATCCTAGAACACTAAGTACTCATAGAACATAAAGGCGTTAATACAAAATAAAGGACTCCGAGAACATCACTCCAGGGATCCCCGAGAACACTAAGTACAAAAGCATACAAAAGCTCAAACGACGAGAACCTTGTCGGGGAGCGTCGGTGCTATCCTTGCCATCTTCATCGACGGTGAGTAGCGAACCGTGACCCTCGGGATTGGCGGCCTCGGATGGGGGAGCGTCGGTAGTGGAGCCGCGGACGTTGGAACATTCTCGGCAAGAACAAAGGTCTCAAGATTGGGGACCTCTGTCACGGTAAGCATCCGGCGGGGTGGCACCTGGACTCGGGAAGCAGGGGGTCGAACAACATATTTCTTCCCGGTGAGCATTGAGCTTTGTGACCTCGGCTTCCGGGTCGAGACACCTTCTTTAGCGTTTCGACCTCCTTGGTCAAGGTGGCAACGTCTTCCTCGAGCCGAGCTCGGCGATTAATCACCGATGTCATTTGAATAGAGGTATGCACGGTGGTGATCATGGTCGTAATTATAGCGGTAAAACACGGAAAATCACACTCGGGATAGTCTTATACCTCAAGCCGAGACTCATGAGAGCTATGACTTCCCCATACCCAAGGGCCGGGAGCGCCTCGTCATCGGCGTCGGTATAGATCTCCTTGGCGGCATTATTCACCCTATCCAGCTTCTAGGGCTTAGTAATGGAAGTGAAGGGGCATTAGACCCTATATCTAGTCGGCTCGGGATCTTTTGGGTAGAGGCTCATCAAAAACCTCAACATGATCATGCGAGGTCCTCGGGCTTCCTCTTCTTTGCCCATAGAAACGCCTGAGGATGCCTTCTCGGACACCTTTGAAGCCACTCTCTCCAATGTCTGGGCCTTCTCGGTGTCCCCCTTGACTTCCGAGAGCGGACATGGGGCCTCTTGGGCTTCTTGGAATCCGTATCTTGAAGATTTGCGAATTAGTACAAGTCGGGATACTTTATGAAGGATAACATAATGAAATAACATAATGAAATAACTTACCTTCGGGGCGGAGGGATTGTCATCGTTTCCTCGCCCGGTTCATCCAACAACCGAAGCCCAAACGGCGTTGTCGACGTATCACTCGGCCATCTCGGGATCCAATCGATGTCGGGCAATAGCGAAACAGGAAAAATGTCAAACACTTAGCATAAAAATAAACTCATACATTTGATTAAGGGGATTACCCTTGTCACGGCTACAACTCAAGCCATTGCCGCCAGAACATCTTGTTCCGCATCTCGCGACGGGTAGGTAGCTGATACTTGGGCACATAAGAGAGGGCCCTGTCAACGTCTTAGGCGTGGTGGAGAAGTAAACTCCCGCAACCGCCTCTGTCGAGACATCTCGAGGACCGTCATATTAAGCCTAAAACGAGGCCCATCTTCGGAGGGAAGAATAGGGATCCCCACTCACCACTTGTATAGATGTGGAAGAACATCCATCTAAAACCCCTTTGGTTCGAGGGGGGATCACGAACAACTTTGTAACCAGCCCTACCTTTGGAAGCGGAACCACCCAGGCCCATGAAGATCGGCGGGGCCTAACATTAAAGTGAACATATTGCGCCATAAAAGCGCAATCTCAGGGGCTACCTGAGAGACTCACAAATGGCTACAAACCCATTTATTGAGAGGCAATTTGTTGGGAAGATCTTTGGGTTAATGTCAGGCGATAAGCGTTTAGGAGATCCTTGATGAACGGGTGCAAAGGGAACCTAAGGCCCATCTGCATACTTTGCGATACAGACACACACCCCTTGGGAGGAGTCAAGACCGATTCGGTATGGTTTGCCGGACCACGAAGTACGGATCTTGAATCCAAAACTTGGTCCCAAACATACTTGACGTTCCTCTCTATATATTTCATAAATGTGGGCTCGGGGTAATAGGTATGAGGACCACCCTCGGGATCTAAGGGAGGGTATTCTTGACTGATGTGCTCGGGGCTTCATCCTCGACCTCCTCGAGATACGCGTCATAACACCATCCAAAATAAATCGGTCTAGGTAAGCTGGTGCTACGGGGTTTATGGGCAGCGATACTTCCCAAGGACCCGGGATTACCCCCTGCGTCCTCCTCACTTAAAAGAGTACGAAGGGCTCGTTAAGGGGACCGCCTCGGGGGCAAACGAAGGGTCCTCACACGAAATGCGGGTGCTAACTAGAAAGTCATCCACTCTGCGCATTTCCTCTGAAAGCCTATACGGAGAGGTGGCGGGAATATTCGGCTCGGACTCGGGATCCATCCTAGGGAAGTCTCTATATAATCAACAAGGAAATACAGAATACTGCTAAGCAAAGCGTACCTTCTCGGGGGTTCTCGGACTCGGGACTAGAACAGTTACTCGATAGCTCTCGAGCTCGGGACTGGAACAATTACAGGACGTAGAGGATCTTAGAGAGAGAATGAGAAATTTCACGAAATGATTGAAGAGTACGGAAATGAAGCTCCCCTCTCTCTCTATATATATATCTCTATATATATATATATATATAGTTTAATCACCATCTCCGCATCACGACAACCTCTGCACCACCTTTAGTGGGCTTCAGAAGAACGAACCTACAGTGAAGGAAGCCCATAAGTAAAAGCCCTAAACGAAAACCCAACTTATTACAAAGACAACAAGTCAATGGTCAACGATCAAGGGTCAATGGTAAATGGTCAACGGTCAACGATTTAACACTGACTAAAACCCAGCTCAACTCAAAAGAGGCCTTAACTCGGGACTATAGGCGCCTCAAAGGCCCCCGAGGTTATAGACAACTAACCTTCTCGGCCTTGCCGAGGCTCGGCACTTAGCTAAAATTTGGCGAAGTACCTCAAACACCCAACTTGGGGTCATCATGGGAGGCTCACTAGCGCCCCGAGTTAGTCCCGGACCTTCTCGGCCTTGCCGGGGGCTCAACCTTAGCCAAATTTTGGTAGAGTACCTCGATACCCAACTCGGGATTCTCATAGAAGGGCTCATTAGCCCCGAGTTGGTGCATGACCCTTCTCGACCTTGCTAGGGGGCTCAACCTTAGCCAAATTTTGGCTAAGTACCTCAATACCTAACTCGGGATTCTCATAGAAGGGCTCATTAACCCCAGGAGTTGGTGCATGGCCATTCTTCGCCTTGCCGGGGGGCTCAACCTTAGCCAAATTTTGGCTAAGTACCTCGATACTTAGCTCGGGATTCTCATAGAAGGGCTCATTAGCCCCCGAGTTGGTGCATGACCACTTCTCGGCCTTCTTAGGGGGGCTCGACACTTAGCAAAAAAGGGCTAAGTACCTCGATACCCAAACCCGGATTCTCATAGAAGGGCTCATTAACCCCAGAGTTGGTGCATGACCCTTCTCGGCCTTACTATGGGGATCAACACTTAGCTAAAAAAATGGCTAAGTACTTTAAATAAACCAACTCGGGACCATAGGCACCTTATTTGGCCCTCCAAAGTCGGTACAATGCCCCCTCGGCATCCACGAAAGGTACTAGGCTTGATTAGCTCGGTTCCACGACCAACCCAGGGCCTACACTACCTCCTCGGGGATCTCCACGTCACTTAGGAAGGCTAAGTGCTCACCATTCTCAACTCGGGATCCTTAAAGGACCATCGAGTATACGGACCTCCCTCGCCCAAGCGAACTGACTTGGGGTTGCATGCATCTAGGCTCCTCGCCAAGCCGGGATAAATTCACCGAGAACAAGCCCTTCGCCTAGAAACTCGGGATAGCTAAAGGACTTACCCTAGCGTTACACCTTTCCCTCGGGGTTAACTAAAATAAAGTCTTTGGGGCTTGGGGATCGACTTGGGAGATCTGTGCCCCCAGTTCTCGGGGTCAAGCTTCTCAAGCTGAACACCAAGTTCGGGGGAACCTAGTTCCTCCCCCTCCCTTCTTGGGGTTAGATGAGATCCAGTAGAAGGTTCAAGAACGCACTCGGGAAGCGGGATCCTTGGCCCAAAGCCTAATGGTCCTCGGGAAGCCGGGGGGATCTCCTCGGTAGCTCTCGGGATCAAGTTCATGAACAACACCTAAGTAATGTTCTAAAATTCCATTTGAACAAGCGCCTTTGAAAGTATGGGTCGTTCCATAGCCCATCATCCAGCGTGGGGCTAATTGTTTGGACCCATGATCCGGTCAAATGATATTTTATACAGCCCACCTAAAAGGTCGGCATGGCATGCTCTCAGAAGTTCATCGGCTTTTAGGTTGAAAAGAGCTTTACCATAAAAGGGAGACAATTTTCCTAGAAGTTGGGATGTTCCCCCTTTAGGGTTTCTTGTCGAGAAATCCCCAACATTATAAAAGCACAGACCTAATCAATGAACAAGTATTGAATACTCACCTAACAAAACCAGAGCATATCTCTCTATAATTACTCACTTTCTCTCTCTACCTCAACCGACTTGAGCGTCGGAGGGGTGTTCCTGGAAAAACCCCCGGGCCAGGTTTACTATTTTGCAAGACCTCCGGTGACAAGACTCGGGATTTCGTTCCAACTCGGGATTTTAGTCTCTCTAACCATACATCACTTATTTGACTAGTTTCTAGGCAGAAATAAGCTTGATCCTAGATTTGGACTCGTTAGGTATCCTCTTGTACGTGTGAAGAGCTTATTAATACTTCCTCCATTTCATTTTAAACTTAGCAGTTTCCATTTTGGGAAGTTTCAAATTAAATGCAATAATTCCAAACTTTCTATTTTTGGTAGGTTTTTAGGTGTGAATTTACGAGAATACCCTTCTTGAAAAATTAAACCACACTTAATTATCCCTAATGATCATTTAAACCTCCATCATCATCCCCCTTAAGTTTCTCTCTCCTCACTTCCACCACCTTAGGTTTCTCTCTCCTCACTCCCACCCACCACCACTTTCTGTCTCCTCACGCCCACCCGTCAGGAGTCGTCCCCACCATTGCCATCTGCCGAATTCATCCCGACCACCCGGGAATTCGTCCCCATCATCTCTCTCTCTCTTCGAATTCGATCTCCCTCTCTTTCTCTTCGAAATAATGGCACATCTATTTCTGGCTCCATCCCTATCCTGAAACCTCCTCCCAAACAAAAAGAAAGGAAACAAAATCTGACAACAGGTACTCATTTCTATGTCCTTCGAATTCCGATCTCTCTCTCACTCTCTTCAAATTCCGATCTCTCGCCTCTCTTCTCTTCTTTTTTTGGTTGATTTGGGGTTTCGAATGGTAGAATTGGGGTTTGGTGGTGGATTTCGGTGGTGTTGGTATTGTGCGGTTTGGTGGTGTTGGTAAATTGGGATTTCGGTGGTGTTGGTAAATTGGGGTTTGGTGGTGTTAGTGGTGAAATCGGTGTTTGGTGGTGGATTTTAGTGGTGTTGGTATTGTTTTGACGGTGGTGGCGTTTCGGTGGTGTTAGTGGTGCCTCGGTGGTGGTGGTGGCAGTGCCTCGGTGGTGGTGGTAGTCTCGGTGGAGGTGGTGCCTCGGTGGATTAGGTGGTGGTAGTCTCGGTGGTGGTAGTCTCGGTGGATCGGGTGGTGGCGGTAGGAGTGCTGTGTTAATCGACCCTTTTGTTAATCACATGCCCCTTCTTTTCTAATCACCCCTTAAGAAATTTGAACTAGAGTCAGTGCCACTCCAATTGTTGCGTTTAAAACAAAATGGAGGAAGTATTTGTTATGGCCGTATTTTATATGGCGCCGAGCCGGTCGACGTCCCGGACGGCCGACAAGCGGCACCCAACGTCATTGAGCCGGTGCGATGACGCCATGAGCGAACGGAAGTCAAGGTTGTTGTAACAACCCCTATAATCAAGCAAGATGTAATTAGTGCCTCCTGAAATTGAGAAGGACGTGTCTACAGATGGAGAAGTAGTGTGAATGTATCCGCATATCAAATCGAGTCCACATTCATTGGAAGACCAAATCGTGGGAGTTGCAACTGCTTCCTATTATTTAGGGGAGACTCTTAGTAGTGAGTTACTTGAAGCTCTATAAAAGGAGAATTGTACAACGAAGAAAAGGAGGACTAGAGAGATGTTCATAATGATTCATGGCCTCCATACAATGATGCCAACCAACAAAGCTCTTGCCTACACTACTATCATATGAATTCCATTCAATTCCACAAGTATATTCCACTACTACCTAGAAAGTAGGAACTACTATATTTATATCACTCCCTACATGAGCTACTTTCCTGTGAGACACATTATCCCTATAAACTACAACCGTCCCTCTGTATAAGTTTTATTTATATTTCTTTATATCAATGCTTTTATATACGCAATAGCTACGTATACATGATCACTCAATGTATTTGTATTTACAATGGCTTTAACGCCCGACATCATAGTGGATTGGTGGTCTCATATCCACCCGCGGTTTTTACCCATCTTCATCGGGGTTTTCCGTGTTACCATCTTTTGTGTCTTCTCTCTTTTTATATTCGTCTCTTTATTTTTCTCGTCTCAGTCTAGTTATCGAAGTCCCAACCAACGATTATCCCTCGTGCGATTTTTGGCATAAACAATTTGGCGCCCACCGTGGGGCAGATGACTAGATTTTTTCCACTAAACACATTTTCCACAAAAATCCCTTCAAAACACAAAGTCCAGCTCCTATCATTTTGATATCATCCAAATCCATTTTTGAAGTATCATTTTGAAGTATTCATATCAGTTGCAGCTAGTGTATGCCATGATGTCAAGTTGTGGACTGAATTAGAACGTTGAGAAATGCTAGATGAACCAGACAAGAGTGATGCTGCACACGCAAACCATTATGATCACAAGGACGTCAATCCTTAATGGCGACGTAAATAGATAAAGCAGATGTCAAAACAAGTGACACTAGTCGTCAATGACGCCAAAGGAAGAATTATGTGGAAATCCATACACTGCCAATTGATTATTGATACCAAATTCGTGTTGTTGCAAGTTGCAGCATACAATTCAAAATCTTCTTAGGTGAAGGTAAGTACTACTTTATTTTATTCCTCGCCAACGTGGATGAAACCTTCCACAAGTATTAAGGTAAACTATGACAAATGAAGGATAGCAAACTTTGACTTTGTTAAGCTCTGACATATTGGTTAATACTAAGTATTCTTATACTTTAGTTATACTATTCATTCCTTTCTAGAGTAGAGTAAGTAAAAAAATAATAATAAGCTGATTTTTACGTGTATTATCTTATGTGTGTGAAGTATAGATAACTAAGTATTTCATATGCAAAGTAAATAAATACTTCTATGCGCTTAAGTTTATGACGTCGAGTCTACGACGTTAATTTAATATTATAACGAAGCTTATAAATCACCCAATTTTGGTGATGACTAACCTCCATTCTAAGTGATTTTTTCAAGATAAGCTAAGATTACGAGATGGAGATCATAATGATAGATAATTGCGATCCACTAAAGGAAGATACAAGTTGTCTTGAAGTTGTCACGGGGGACATGTGAAAGTGGTTGTCATAAGCCGTTTGACATTGACTCAACATAAATGTCACCTTACTGTAGTTCATCATTCCATGGCGTCATCTTAAAGCCAGTCTTGAACCAAAGACATCTCTTTAGTAACAGTCGTCAACCATGCAAGACACAAGTAAGTTTCTAACTTGGCATGACAATAAGGTATTTCTCTTTAAAATTACTTATATTAGCTTTGGTAGACTACATGGTATCATTTTAATATCCTCCATCTTTCGGTCATGACTAATTGCAATAATCAGTTTGTTTTGAGATAAAACAAGTTTTTCGGGACGAATGGATAATAGATTATAGCATCAAGGTTCTACCTTTGTCGATTCTTGCCCAAGGACAATCCAAAAGTCACAAGCGTCATCTAATTTTGTGGCTAACTTCAGTCCAAAACCAAGTTCGATATGTGAAGACCTTTGTTTTGTCTTAAAGTCGCCACAAGGGGACAAAATAGTATGATTTAATTGTTGTGACTTTTAGATTATAACTTATAATATTTTTTGTCATGACTTCGGAAGTGATTAACGATTATGCTTATAGAATTTGAGTACATGTACAATGTTAGTCAAAGACCACATTGGGGGCTGACACCAGCGTGACAAAGTCTGACATTAAAACGTCTTTCGCCATTAACGTCGTTAAGTAAGTTGCAAATTGTGATCATTGTCGATGCCACATAGGTATGCTACAAATCTTTTTCAGTTTATTGTTTTCTATGCTATGGTTCAGAATGGGATAAAGACTCAGTAAATAAATTATCCGTCACACTTGACTATAACGTAACTACACTAGCATTTACTCTTGTTTTATTTGTTAACTCAACGACAACTCTTACGTATTCGGGAAGTGACAAAGAGGTTACTATTATTTGCTTGAACTAACGTCAACTACGAGGACTTAATCCCTTCACCGGGATTGCTTGAAATGTTTTTAAGTTTACAAACAATAAGACTTTCAAAGCTAACGTCAAAATGTAGATTGAAACCGTCGACACAATGATGGCGACACTTATGATCGTCGTCGAACAATGATGACAAGTTCAATGACAGCGACGCTATGGTCACGACAGTGATGACAAAAATCAGTTGACGAATGGACTTGACACCCACACTTAGGACTGTGACGATCCATACGGGTATCAAAACATCATCAATGAGTACTCGATCCTAAAGTCGCTCAATCTTCAAGTAATTTCGTTCCTTCTACATTGTTGATTTCATTTGTTTCACTTTATTCTTTGCAATTGTTCATCTCTGTTTTTTACACCCTAATGATTCTCTTCATCCTTTACACGTGTGTCGATGGTCTTGACTATCTTTTGTTTGAAATACATAAATTTTTGTCATACTTCTGAAAATACTTTTTACTTACGCCTCCAAAGAGCCATTGCGTTTACAACTAGTTTTGCATATCAATCATGTAGCAATGACATTGACAAAATTCTGATTCTTGAGAAGTACCCTTGTCCATTGACTCCAAACGCCAAACATCAGTTGTTCGACACTATATAATACATTCATCACCAAAACCAGCGTTCGTCGTCAGCGTCAAGAGCGATAGACAACGAGTATGTTAAAGGCAAGCGAGACCATATATGAGATGATGGTAAATGACATAGAATCTCAAATATTACAAGTCTTAGGGGACAACATCATAAAGTCAACAACTGAGGTGCTACGATGAGAACAAATCATCGGTATTCCATGACCAGTCACCGACGCCACTACAACTCATCATCACGACACTTAAACAATTTCTAATTATGCAATTATTACTCGTATTATTGATCCCTTATGAATTATTTGTTGCTAATGTTTGAACGATTCGTTGTGCTTCTTATCTATTACACATGTTTATATTGGTCCTCACAAGCACTACTAACTTGGTTATCACAAGAACATTCGTTTTTGTACCCTTTCTTTCGCGAGAATTAGTGACCGACGACACGATGACGACGTGACGCTTGTCTCCAAACGACGTGACACTTGTCTCCAAACGACGTGACGGTTGTCTCCAAACGACGTGACGCTTGTCTCCAAACGACGTGACGCCTGTCACCAGATCAACAACACGACGCCCGTCAAAAGACGACACGACGCCTTGCCTCGAAACGACGCGACGCCTACCTCCAGACGACGAGACGCTAGTCAGAAGACAACGTGACGCTAGTCAGAAGACGACGCGACGTGTATCTATACATGATAGAATGCCTGCCACCAGAGGACGCGATGATAATCGCTAGGCACCAGAATGACATAGGGACCAACCATGATGTCACAAACATGGATTACACGAGTTCCCAAAGCATGGAACATGCATCGAGTCAATAGCATCACATGACATCATTTCACATGAACTATTAGCTATGACGACATAACAAAGGTACTCATTTTTTGTTTTTCACATGCATCTACTAAGCACATACAGTTTAACGCCAGATATCAGCAGACACACTAGAGATCACTTCATTTATCATGTTTAAACATTACATCATGAGGTAAAAATATACATATGCTCATACCACACGTAGTATTTACACACGACGCCTAAACGACACATATAGACATGCATAGACGCATTTAGACGCACATTATATATTTCGATGGTGAAATAATTTATATGTCATGACACTTGTGTTTCAATGTAAATGAATCAATGTAAATGAAGTTTCGTAACAATGGGTAATGCATTGGCTTAGTGACATTAGATGACATAAGTTTGCTATAATGACATACCGACATGCAAAGGTATTTACACCTAAATTCACTAAAGCACCTAGTAAGACCTTTGAGTTTAACATTGTGTATCAACAGATGAACCTATGATTATTTCATTTGTTGACTTAAGTTGTTGCATCCTGAGCTAATGCATGCATATGTTCAAACACACAAAGCGTCCACACCTACGAAGACATGCATACATGTTTCTTTTATGATGTGTAACCTATGACATAGCATCTGCATCATGACAAAACAAAAGGCTATGTTTCGTCCCACAACATTTTAGATGGCCATTTCGCCAGATCTCCCTCGATGATGCTTCAAGTGGCCATGTCGCCAGAAATTTTTCTACGACATCGTCTTAAGTGGCCATGTCGCCAGAATTTTTTCTACGACATCATCTTAAGTGGCCATGTCGCCAAATTTTTTTCTACGACATCGTCTTAAGTGGCCATGTCGCCAAAATTCTTTCTACAACATCTTAAGTGGCCATGTCGTCAGAATTCTTTCTACGACATCTTAAGTGGCCATGTCGCCAGATATCTCCTACGATATGTTAAATGACATACGATTTCACTTCGTTCTATGTATTCATTCCGAGATTCTCTATTGGTCATGTCACCAGCAAACATACGATGAGAAAAGAACCAAGGCACCTTGAACGACTACGACACCAGTGTACGACGCCTATGAAATGATCCCTTACTAATGTCAGCATTAGTTGTGACACTAGCTCATCTTCGACGACAAATATCACTCGTTTACGATGCGACAAAGTTTCAAAGTCACGTTCATATAGTTTCTCTTGTAAGACAATGAATCTATGATAACAATCAATGAAGATCAGAGACGTCAGCAGACAGGACGACGAACGAAAGTCATCAACCGACAACCACACGTCGCTAGCAAAGGATGCGAGAAGAACTGTAGACATGAAGTCAAACATGAAGCTTATTTTCCTAATCTCCGGCATGCTTCAATTAGGAAAATGGTGGCTATTGTTATGGCCGTATTTTATATGACGCCGACGGTCAACGTCCGACGCTGACAAGCGGCACCGAACGTCATTGAACTGATCTGATGACGCCATGAGCAACGGACTAAGTCAAGGTTGTTGTAACAACCCCTATAATCAAGCAAGATGTTATTAGTGCCTCCCGAAATTGAGAAGGACGTGTCTAACATGACGAGAAGTAGTGTGAATGTATCTGCATATCAAATCAGTCCACATTCATTGGAAGACCAAATCGTGGGAGTTGCAACTGCTTCCTATTATTTAGGGGAGACTCTTAGTAGTGAGTTACTTGAAGCTCTATAAAAGGAGAATTGTACAACGAAGAAAAGGAGGACCAGAGAGATGTTCACAATGATTCATGGCCTCCATACAATGATGCCAACCAACAAAGCTACTGCCTACACTACTATCATACGAATTCCATTCAATTCCACAAGTATATTCCACTACTACCTAGAAAGTAGGAACTACAATATTTATATCACTCCATACATGAGCTAATTTCCTGTGAGACACATTATCCCTATAAACTACAACCGTCCCTCTGTATAAGTTTTATTTATATTTCTTTATGTCAATGCTTTTATATACGCAATAGCTACGCATACATGATAACTCAATGTATTTGTATTTACAACGGCTTTAATGCCCGACATCATAGTGGATTGGTGGTCTCATATCCACCCGCAGTTTTTACCCATCTTCATCGGGGTTTTCCGCGTCACCATCTTTTGTGTCTTCTCTCATTTTATATTCGTCTCTTTATTTTTCTCATCTCAGTCTAGTTATCGAAGTCCCAACCAACGATTGTCCCTCGTGTGATTTTTGGCATAAACAGTATTAAAATTATATATTCCTTACATCTTTTAGAAAAAGATTAATCAAAATTCTCATAATCAAGAGCATAGTGTATGATTCTATAAAGATTGTATGCCATGAATATGTCAGAGAAGAGGGTACTATGAAGAAGTTAAAACATGTTGCTTAAGTCAGATCTATGAAGGAAAGTATTGTCCTTGGTAACAACAGATCAAAAGATTGATATATTCATAAAATATAATCTTACATTTGCGGCATCTCTTCTTTTGTCTCTTCGGTTTGCTAATCACACACTATTTGCCTCAGTCTCACGTCTGTTTACTATATTTAGCGGTTAGCCTCCCTCGTAAAGCCTCTTAGAGGTTAAAAGAGGCTGTTTATTTTTAAACTCATGTATAATAGTGAATAATTTACATTTGGGGGCTATAATTAGCATCAAATTATAGACTTATAGTGTAGGGGACCACATCTTGGTTTAGGTTGACATCTTTTTGAACTTATTCCTCTTGCATACGTAAGCAATAAAATAATAGGAGTATAGGATTTCCTTCTATTTCATTTACGCCTGTTATTTTCGGCACACTTTTAGTTCATTTTATTGCAGTTCAGTTCATTATTTGGTTTTCATTTGTTTAGTTGAGGTTGTTTAACTGAGTGAAAAATGGGTCTTCTCACAAAGCTTCGTTGGAAAAGAGCCTAACCATATGTAAGTTTAGTAGTGTTTTACTTTAAAAGTAATTGACATTTGGTCAAAAAGTTAATTAATGTTTCGATCTATTTTTTTTTTTCTTCTTAAATTTTGACAACTAGTCTTAGTTCACATGTAGAAATTTTATTGTAACATCGGTTGCATTTTTTTGATACTTGTATATATCATATTGCTAGCTTGGTTTTTCACTTACGACAACCTTGCTGGCTAGTCTTTTTTTTATAATCAATTCGTATAATTGATAACCACATAGGTTTTGTTGTAAATTAGATTTAATATCAAATCTTGAGTCACCATAACAATAGTTTACTAACTAGTACTAATTGGCAACCACGCTAGCTCGCTAAATAATTTATGCCTTTAATCTTTTCTTCTAACAAGTTAAATCTTTTCTCAATCTAGGTCTAGATCTGAACGTAAACAATTAGATTGAAGATTGGACACCTTAATTAAAACGAATCGAAATTGATCCGACTTGACTCATATAAGTATGCCTACGATTTATCTATTTCATAATATAGACTACAATAGGCCCGAAAATGATCTCTCCTGTTTTTTTAGATGTAACGTTGAACTTTTCACATTTGTCGAAACACAACTTTCGCCAGATAATATCTCCAATTGTATAAAAGTAAAAATTACAAAAAATATATATTTGAAAAGTGTATACCGTGACGAATCAAACAAGATCCCACATGACTATATTTTTTTAGCATGTATAAATAACAATTAATTAATAAAAGTGTATTGGATGAATAGTCTTAAAAGTCAATATGTTACATCTAAAAAAAATGGAGGGAGTATTAACACTATTGACTCTATCCGACCGGGGACTGATAATTCGTCAACCTATTCTACATCTTATACAGAATCGATTCAAATCAAACTCGATCTAACTATCTTGTTTGTCTGCTACCTCATCAAGCAGTAGTTCGTTCAATTTGGTTTCGTTCAACTTATCAACTTATAATATGATATGTTTGGCTAAATATATGGCTGGCTAAACTAAATATTCATTTATTACCAATCAAAATCGATATTAATATACCAAACATATTTAGTTATGTAGAGTTTCTCTTATTTATGGGCATTTTATATGAGAATCCGATTTAAATATTGTCTATATTATTTGATATAGTATTTGCTGTTTCCTCGTGGGAGAAAAAAATATACAAATAGTGAATACGTACATTGGTGTATTACATAGAACATGGTCCAGGAACTTTTTAGTGTACGTCTTCAATAATTAGATAATTCTTTGCATTGAACTGCTGATTTCATGTTTGGGCCCATACAGTTGAAAGTCGTTTATGTATGTTAAATAAACGAAAGTAAAATAATATAGTTTACACATTACGTCAGTCAGTGACCATTGGCCAACAGAGGAAGTTGTTAGTACTGGATGTTTGAATTTACATATGGCTTCCATTTTCATTTCGTACATTACTACTTTAGAATTTTTAACTGACAATGGAGATGACATAATTTTTCAATACTACCCGTCTTTTTACTCGTTTGTTGTCAACTTTTCAAATCCGTGGCTAGTTTTAGGCCATTAATGCCATTGCTTAAGGCTCCCCAACCAAATTCTCAAAATATCTACTCCTAAACAGTTGCAATATGTTTTGTGATACAATCAAACATTATGCAAGCATAGTTAGCAAACAC
The DNA here is from genome assembly GCA_947648045.1 of Beta corolliflora. NCBI lineage: Eukaryota > Viridiplantae > Streptophyta > Magnoliopsida > Caryophyllales > Amaranthaceae > Beta > Beta corolliflora. The sequence continues at coordinate 17,818 of CANSZD010002078.1, forward strand.
TAAAGATTTGTTGCTCATGCAATATTATAGTATTAGTGTACTACTATATTTTTCCTTATTCTTTCTCTTAACAGCTCCAAATCCAACACCTAACCAACACCAATTATATGAGTTTAGTGATGACAAAAAAAAATTATTTATTTAAATTTGTCAACATTAGTATAAATTTGAGAGCATTAAGAGATACAAGCAATAAAGAGATTTTTTAATTTTTTATTTATTAATATAGTAAAATTATAACACCTATACTACTTGCTCTGTTCTCTTCTAACGTTTTTAGTTGGAACTTTTGTAAGGGGAAGATAATATGTCAAACTAGGAACATCAAAAGTGAAGAAAGGGATAATTTAAGTGAAAAAATAAACAAAAGCTCAATGTATTTCTTCCAGCCTCACATCCAACCAACACCAATCTTTTTTAAGATTCAACCATTGCTCATTCACGTTAAATTTTCTTGTTTATTGTAAAAAGTTGACCATCACTTTATGAATTTGCAATCTCGATCGATTAAGTTTCGACCATCACTCATTAGGATTGTAATGTTTATATCCTATGTTTCTCATATAAACTCAAATAAGTTACAGTCTTACATCATATGTTGCATGTTAGCTTTCTAATTTTGAACTCCTCAATTCTGATTTTGATTTGTAAGGTAATTTGTTGGGTTATGCGGTGAATGATAATTTTATTTTGTTTGGCAATTTTGTAGACTCATGTTTTACTAGCTAAATGGTATTATGTCTTACTGTAGTTTTATTTTATTTTAGTTTTTCCTCAAGAATTTCATTTTGAAATCAGGTATGTATGTATCCAACATGAAAAAGGGGCATATCTTGAGCAGTTCGTTTTTTTTTGGGCGTGAAAAGCTAAGTGGTCTAACAAAACACATTTGGTTAAACCATTTTTGGGAAAAGAGACTAACTAAACTACTAAAGACTCATAAAAATTTCTTGACATGGTCCTATTTTTTCAAGGTCCTACAACAGCGTCAGTCTCATCGATCACATGTTTGTACAACCATTTTTCATAACTATCTCGGATATGATTGGTTAAAGGTTTATTCTTCTTTTTTCTAGGTTAAGGAGAAAACTACTGGGTTGAAATTTGCTTAAGATGAAGAAAGATAGGAGTCATCGTGTAGATGCTAAAGTAACAACAGAAATACAATTAAAATCTTGAGTTGTCATCCGAGTCCGATATCTCGGCATTTGATCATGAAACTCGAACCTATTAATTTAAACAAGAACAACTTGTTTAGTACATTTAGTGGTTGTAAATTGTGGTAATGATAATGCATTTTAGTATAAATTTTGTTAATTTATCGTGTCAAAATCCACGTGGTAATCTTCTTAATTCCAACAGCGTCTTTTCTTTCTAAAATTTCCTTACCATCCATTAATAGTTGAGAATGTGGTATTGAGTGGTAGTGAAAATTTGTGAATAAAAAACCACATGTTTTGAAATAAAGTTCTAGTACTATGAATATGGACATGAGAATTTCTTACAAAATTACACTATAATTTCTTCCGTCGTGTAAAAAATTATTGAATCAATTTTTCACAAAGTCTGCCGGTGCGAAAACTTCCTAGCTTGAGAATTTTGATTATATGAGGTTGTAGTAGTCTTTTGAATACATTGTAGTGACAACTGATTAGTACTTTAAATCCTCATTTTTTTGATGACAAGTATGAAGCAACACTATCATGGGCTGGAGTAGGAGATAGTATAAGTGCCTCTGGCAACCATGTATGATTATGTAAAAAATTCGATCCAGTTTTCTTGAAATCAATTTTAGAACATATGTCCGATCTGAACATTTTGAATATGACATATTTAGATATTCGAAGGTTTCAGATTTAATACCAATTTGGATATTTGAAGTACAAATTTTATAAAAGTAATAGAGAAAATTAAGAAACCACACATGAGTCAAGGATCAAATTACAATGTTGCTTACTGGTCGCTAAAATCTATACGTAAGATTGTTATAAAGTTTCCCTTCTAAAGCTTAATTAGATTTAGATTTACAAAAAGAAAAAAAAAAAGGGGGCGTAGAAAGATAATGCACATGGAAAACAATAACAAGTTAGAATAGATAAAAAGGTGTATTAATTGGTACATACATGTTCGAGTGTTTGTATTGGCAGCTGCTTTTATTTTCCACAAACACAAAAAAGTAGGGAGTAATTATCTAGATTAGGAAACCCATGCTATAGTATTAAATCAAAATGAAGGAAGAAACGGTAGTAGTACTACAACGTTCCTAGGTGATTAGGGTAGGTCAGTAGGTAAGTTGGCCACCACCAGACAACATGGCCCTAAAGACAATAAACTAGTGGTTTAGTTGGACCATTCGACTTAAGTTACCCATGTTCTCCTGGCCTATGACTCCATATGGAGTATATTTGCTTGTAGGTTCCGTCTTTATGGGATTCGTGTGTTTATTTGCTATTGGATGGAAAATATCTCATTCTGTTAATTTTACAATAATAGATTATATTATGTCTGCATTCAACTTGAAATACATTTACGTAAATTGTGAATTATAAATCAAATTGTTTAATTTAGTTGATAAAGTTTTGAGATTGATATCTACAACTTAAGATTGAATCTCGTTTGATCAATACCTTTTGATTTAATCCACTATACACCCGGATGTATGTACCTAAATCATGACATCCTCTCCCTCCACATTCTCATGCATGGGGTGTAGGATGCAAACTGTAATACCTCTCCATATACCAAGGAAAGAGGTACAATGTAATACAGCATGCATTGTGATGCTTACCTTGTTGTTTTTGACATCTTTTTATTATTCCAACTATGACCGTGTAGGTAAACTTGTAAATTAAGATTCAATGCATGCTCACCTTGTTGTTTTTGACATCTTTTTATTATTCCAACTATGACCGTGTAGGTAAACTTGTAAATTAAAATAGAATCTGATGAATCAAAAATTTAAATGATGTGATTTTGACATATACAAGAACAAACTAAGGCTCTATTCCTTACAACTTATTATAGAATAGACCCACAAGTTGTCCATAATGACTTGTCATCGAATATGACAAATCGAATTCGATCGAATGGAAGAGACCCGTTTGTTAATAGCCATGCATGCATCATGCAATGCAAGTGGATAATACGCGAGGCTGCCTCTAATTAGCTTTGCCACCGGTAACACATCACCGACAAATAAACGATGTTACTGGTGTCCTCTTTACATGGAAGGTTGGACATACATGAGTGAAAAAGGTATTTGATGCTGACCAACGTCAGCAGTGGGTATTAAACTAAATGTAAGCTTTAGACACTGATGTTAACACTAACCAACCTTGATTTCAAGTGGGTTTCTGAGCTAGAGTGCCTCTAATAGTACATCACAAAACTAATTAATTAGGTTGCAATGGAAACACTGAATTTAAATAAACATGTAGTGGAGACATCTTCTAGCTAGCAATTGAATAAAACTTTCATGAAAAGTTAGCCTTTGCATCATCAAACTTGTTTATTGTAATTGGATCAAAGAAGCTAAAGTAGGTCATCAATTTAGTGTTGAATATATCCATAGAGATGTTATTTGATTTGTATACTGCTCTCATACTATAATGATATATACACATGTACCAGAACTGAATTTAGCATGTATTATGCTGAGATATGGTTTCTATGGGAGAGCATACTACTGCAACAATAATTTACATTACTCTTATTATATTCTTTTACCACACAAATTTATTGATCAGATCGTCTTTTGTGTGACACTTTACATGCTAATTAAATTAAATATCGCATGCACAACTAAGTTACACGGACACGGGACACCGACACGGACACGTGAACACGTAGACACGGGGAAACACAAATTCTAAAAGTGAGAAAACGCGGGGGACACGTTAGAAAACACAATATTTTACAGTTTTGATAGTAGATTAGGCTATATTTTGAGAGTTTTAAAGATATTGAAAGGAAAAAGTCAGGTTGAGAGGGAAAACATTTCTTCTAGTAACAAAAAATTATGCTCGGCTCCGTTTTCAATTCACTATTTATCTTCAAAAGAAAATTCAGAGTGTCTGAAAGTGTCCTGAAGTGTCGGAAACGTTTAAAGTGTCGGAAACGGGAAACGTTGACTCGTAGAGAGTGTCCGTGCATCATAGATGCACAACCAGTTATCCTCTGTAGAGATTATCATTTATCTATAATACTTGAAACTGTTTATTGGATATGGTCTTATTGATTTTGTTGAAGAAATTAACCCCATTATAATCCTACTAATTAACGTTTGTTAGTATTCCTAAAACTGCGTTGACAATAATCCGTCTTACACTATCAACTAATGATTTAAAGTGGCATATATAAGAATTTACGTGATTTAACAATAGTTTGGGTTGGCAATAACAACGACAACTCAAATGTTAAAGCACTATGTTGAGCATTGATTTCATTCATCATCACTCTACAAAGAGGGTTAATTGTGACATAGCAAACTATCCTAGTGAACACACTATTTGCAAAAAATTAATAATCGATTAAAAAATATACATAAGTCCTAGAAACATCAAATAAAGTCCTAAAAATTATGAAAGGTGTACAACTATTACAAGGTAGTGGAAGATGGATTTTGATACTTAGCCCATTAATGCCTTGGTTAGAAATATGTTTCTTGTCATAATTTCTCAATGTTCCAATGGTTCAGCGGTTTGTAAGAGTATTGGAAAAGCAGTCGAAGTCTGCAGCTTATAGCTTATAGTACTTGGTTACATGAGATGGGAATACGACTGAATATTGGTTGGACTTAAGAAGAGGAAGCATTTGTGGTCTTATTAGGGCTCTTGAAGATTGAGGATTAGAGCTAGATATATTTGTGAGAGAATTAACTCATAATAAAACATTGGTTTTAGGTTGTATGAAGTTTTTTGGTGCAATATACTTACTTATCAAAAAAAAAATAAGCATTGGTCCTTAGATACGACTTCAATTCCTTTATTTTTCTTCAAGGGTACTAATAACATTGGTTCTTTATCCCTACAAAAGACGTATATGATATGTTTTAATGTTTCTTAAGTATTGGCGTGATGAATGGAATAAATCTTGGTATATTGCTTGTTCGTGGTGTTTTTTGTTCAATTTAGAACTTTGTGTTCATATAATGTGGACAATATGTGTTTCATTTTTCTCCCTATAAAAGGAATATTCTTTTTGTTTTGACATCTAATAGAAGTGTGTTTGTGCTGTGTGTAAATTAAGATATTTGGCTAACTGTTTGCTATTAAGTCAGCCTAGTGGTGTCAATTCAGTTAACTAGTTCAGTTCTGGTTCAAACCAAACAGTTCAGTTGACTTCAGTTCAGTTAATTCAGTTCCTTTTTCCGATCTTAATTGATTCAGTTTAAACTTTTTCGGTTTCAGTTTCAATCCATACAGTTAATTCAATTTTCAGTTAAGTTCAGTTCAGTTTACAGTTGTCTTTTGGTTTGACCCGTACAGTTTTGGTTTAACACAGTTGACTTTTTACCTAAAACTATCAGTTAAACAGTTATTTTCAGTTCGGATTCAGTTAATTTCAGTTTCTTAAATAAAACTGCATCAACTCGGGTGGAATTTGATATCGGTTATGCCATATGCTGTTTTTTTTTCTTCATGTTACGGGTCAAAGGCTTACCCGTTACAGAAAATTTGAAGTTGGTTGGACTTTGTCATATCGGTTGAACTTGTCAAAACCAGCGATGCCATCAAGATTCAAGAGACGTGTCTATATTTGTCTACAAAAGCGCATTTGAAACTTGCTAACTTCACTGTGAAATTGTTTTATCAAAGGTTCGACAATATATTTGGCTGATATTCAATATTTCAATTTCAAATTCTTCATTATAAGATGTCTAATCATTGTTTATTTGTATGTTGATTATAATTACGTTAGTGATACTAAATGTAATTATGTATGATAACTTTGTAATGTTACTATGTAATAACGTTATGTTTTCTATAGTTTTCCAATGTGTATATTAACTTGTAACTATTAATGATTGATGATTGACGGTGATCAAGGTGATGATGATTTATAATGGTGAATGATCATAATTAGTGATGATGATGATGATTAAAGTCGATAAACACAAGCTAATACGAGTATAATGTGACAAAAATCAGTGTAGGTGGGTAATCATTAGGCTAAACTAGATCAGTATAATGTGTAGATCGATGTGTTGTATTTCGAGTATATATTAATGTATAGAATAGTGTATAGATCAAGATATCGAATATAGATTAGTATAAACACAAGCTAATACGAATTGATTAGTGTATAGAATAGTCAATGTGAGTGGGTAATCAGTAGGCTAATCGTCTTTAAGTGTAATGCATTTTGAAACTAAAAACATCTACTTAAATGATTCAGAGTACTTATTGGACTAAATGAATGTGTCAATGGCAGTCGATAAGCAAATTTAAGATAACAATACAACATTTGAGTTAATAATTTTTATGTGAAATGCATTTAGAAACTAATTAAAAACATCTAATCAAACTGAAAAAACGTGTTGTTATTGGATTAGATGAATGTCTCGATGTTAGTCGATAAGCTAATTTAAGATAACTATACTCTATTTAAGTTAAGCATCCAATCTCAGTTGTGCTATGGGCTATCGAGACTCGACTCGAGTATCACTATGCTCTAATATTATCAGTAGTTGAAAAAGTGTCACTATATTAGTCGATAACCTAAAATGTCTATATTACCCATGTTCAACTAATATTTAAGTAGTTCAAAGAGTGTCATTTATTTTAGTGATGAATTAATATGTCAAAGCTGTTTTTTCTATTAATTATGATTTTCGTACATCAACACATACATCACTTGCATATTATGTAATAGATCAATGTATAATTTTTTATCAACTAAATCTTATTTCATTTTTGAAAATCTTGATACAACCCAAAAAAGGGCTTATTAGTTATTATCATAACCTTATATATTATACAATAATTAATAAATAGTATAGTGTTTACTGTCTTCTCTTAACTTTGTACATATGTGACTATATTTATATAAATGACTCAATAATGATAATGATGATGATAATAATAATAATAATAGTAATAATAATAATAATAATAACAATAATAATAACAATGATTTAATAGCATGAAAAAAAAAGATTGTTGTCTAAGGTACAATCCATTAGTGTCTCATAAGTGCCAAATGCACCGTTGGATGGAAAAGATCTACGATTGAAAATAGTCATAAAAGAATACACGGATCAATAACATACACCGTCCGATTGCAGCCTGGCAAGTACATCCAACGACTACCATCAATTACATCCTCTTCCTTCCCAGTTCCCAACAATCTCCCTCTCTCTCTCTGAAATTCGAAACAAACCCTAACAATCCTCTCTCTCACACGCCTTCCTCATCTCCTCTCCCTCTTGTGAAATAAACATTCATCATCTTCCATTTTCAATCCCGGCGATGGAGCAAATGCGAACTTTTTCCGGCGTTAATGTCGAACTCAGCGTAGGCGTCGGTGCTCTAATTACAGCAATACTCGCTATAATCTACCACCGCGGGTTTGATTCTTCGCTCTTTATTAATTTCTATCAAATCGATCGATTTTGTTTAATTTAGATCTGTAATTGACTGATTTCGTTGGTTTAATTTGATAGTGTTTTTATTTGTTGTAGAGGTGTCGAAGCCGAGGGTTGAACCCGGAAAAGTTGTGGGTTGTCATGTGGATGTAGTTACCGCTAATCCTAATTCCTAGTAACTGGGTATCAATTTCTTCTCTAAACTTTTGTTGGGTTTTTTTTTGGTGAAGTTTAGAATTTTTTTCTTTTGGTGATTTTGTTTTCGTGCTGAATTAGGGTGTTGATGTTTTATTGTGTTTTCCTAAATTTGTTGAAGCTATTTGTTTCCTAGATTTTTTTTACAGTCAGTAACCTTCAATTGTATGTTCTTGTTACTTGGTGAATTCAAGCTCAGTGACCTTGAATTATATGTTCTTGTTGCTTGTTTTTATTTTAATGAGTAAGTTATTGCTGTTTTTCTAGTGTGGTGTCTGCTTTCAGATGAGGAAATAACCTTTTTTTTTTAGTTCTGTAAAGAGAGTGATTTCTTGCTGGCTGAAAACTTGTTATGTGATTAGCTCATCAAGGATTAGTTGTTTAAATTGATTGTATATTATAATGTGGGTTTCACCAAAGGAATTAAAAGGAGAAAAACATTTATTTCTGAATTTTGAGGTTCACTTTTGTTTATATACATCGAAAACTATCATGGGACTTATGAATTGCCCTTTAAATGCAGAAGGCTAGAAAGATTATACATCTAAATTAAAGTTGTAGTTTTGATGATTTCTTTCAAGTTGGAGTGAGAAAAACACCATTAGTTGAGGAACTTGATAGAGACATTCCTGTTTAATAATAAGTTTTATGTTTTTATCCTTTAGGTGATTTTCATTTGGAGTAAATAGCTGGAATGATGTGTGAATTATTGATGCAATTTTTTTTCATATTGGTTACCATGAGGCCTAGTTTTACCGTGAAAGTTATTCCATAATTTGTTTATCATTTGGGTAGGTTCAAATATCTGCCAAGATTGATGGTAAAGTTGCTAAAGGTTTGTTATGATATCATGTCACTTGTTATGTGAACTCATTTCCTTTCACCTTGATGGACAACTTATCTGGATGGCAGAGGCTTACATCTGCTGATCAAGCTTCTCTTCAAGCTACGACTGAAGGAAAAGCTCCTCCTGCAGAAAGGGGTAATAGGTCTTCATATCCTGTTACTCTTTTGTTCCTTATTTTTTTTGTTTCTTCAGTAAATTGTTCGTAGTATCCTTCTGCTATTAAACATGGACTTTTCTTCTGCTTCTTTTACTAGTATAATTGTCTTGAAGTTGAAATCTTATTTAGTGACTGCATTGTAGGTCGAACTGGTGCTGGGAAATAATTAAAAGAGCCAAAAGTTAGAGATGGTGTTAAACGGAAAAGTGGTGGTGATAGTGATCGTCATGCCAAAATTGTGATATTTGAAGAATCATAACATTTATTGTGATTGTCTTGCGACAAATGATGTTTTTGATTTATTAAAATTAGTTAGATGAATTTATGAATAATCATAACTCCATAGTCCATACAACTATGCAAGTATTTTTCTTTTTTAATAAAATACACAAAGGTCTTGTGTATTGAATTTTAAGTATTGAGAATTCAACTTTTTAATACAAATAGTAGTTGAAAATTGAAATCATGTGTTTTTATCTTTGTCTAGTTATTAAGGTGTCATGTCATTGTACGCCAATAATTTAGGTAAATTAAAAAAATTACAAAATTAGGTGTTACATTTTGAAACAGTTCAGTTTGAGACAATTTTATTCTATACGGTTTAATACTTGTTTTATTCGATTTGATTCGGTTCGCTTTAAAACAATTTTATTCGATTTTATACAGTTCGGTTAAAAACAGTTTGATCTTCATTTTAAAACGCTTTTATTTTCGATTAAAAATAGTTTCATTTTCGTTAAATTCGATTCGTTCGGTTTAAATCGGTTTTCCGTGCAGTTAATTTCAGTTTAGTTTGTTTTCGGTTAAGTTTCAGTTCAGTTAATTGCAGTTTACTTTAATCTTATTGACTTATCGGTTTCTAACTTTTCAGTTATGGGTCAATTCAGTTCAATTTATTCAATTCAGTTGGTTAACAGTTTGCAGTTTAACCGGTTTTAAACGCCCGACGGCGCTAAGTCAGCCCACATGTTTTAAGCTATAAAGCATGTATCCATAACTATTGTTATGTGGAATTTGGTTGCGCTTTTGGTTCTTGAATTTTGGAAATTTCAAGGCTTTGTCTGATTTATAGCAATCTGATTTCCTTGTGAATGGTGCGGTTCCGATAACGAGTTTGACTAAAGCTAACGCATGTGGAGATTTTCTTTCCTTTTTAAAGGAAAAAGAGTAGATCAATCACTATCAAGAAATATTGATAAAATCCTTTGTTTCCTGGTCTACTTTTCTTCTGGTTTTCTTTTGAAAAAATAAAAAAGCTAAAAAAGCGAATGAGTGTTGAAAACTCTCCTACTAGCGAAGTTTTAAGTGATGTTCCCTAAAAAAAATGATGTTTTTCTGCCGAAAAAAAAAACCATTGAAACTTCTCTTTATGACTTCTACAATTGTTTTATAATGATGCAGGAAGATTTTTTTTAAGCAAAACAATGATGCAGGAAGTTGAGTATGGGAATGGGCAAGAAACAGGTACAGGATATATTAGTTAAAAGAAAATAAGAACATGGATGTAGGTTAGGGTAGAAATAAAAATAAGCATAACAAGTGATATTGAAAAGTTAGTTATTTTAAAATCCGTAACAAATTAAAGGAAAATTATATAAGGTAACTATGTGTTTTAGGCCGGCCATTTTCTAGGATGACCCTCAGCACTCGTGTCTCGCGTAACCCTCAATTGTAAACAGTGGCGGAGCCAGCTAGGGACATGGGGGTGCACGTGACCCCTTGAATTAGGGAAAAAAATTAAAGTTTTTCGTGAAAAAAAAAAATCTGCGCCCCACGCACACTTTTGCGTCCTTCCCACGCATCTATTTACGCTAAGCGCAGATTGCCAGCGTCCCACGCATCTGTATGCGCAGGATACAGTGCTTCGCACCACGACCCCAACTGTCTCCGCCAAACACCTTCCCTCTTCGCCTTATCACTGTGATGGATATGCTTAAGTTCCGCCACCCTTTCAGAACTTTCTTTTACCATATCAAATTTAAGAATAAAATAAAATGCATCATTCAATAAAATTGCCTCAGTACATCTGCTAAATTCATCATTAGTCATATCATAAACATCAAGGTTCGTTAGTTTCATAGATTTTGCAGGAATAAGATATCTAATTCTCGCCACTTGTTTTTCCTCAATGAGTACACATGAACTAGTGTATATTTGTTTAAACCATGGTTTTCAAATTTGTAGATAATAGCTACCAATACGATTTTGTAGTGGTTAATCGAGGGGAGGAAGCCAAAACAACATAAAGAGTTCCATAAAAACTGAAATTGTTGAGCCAAAAATCCACTTTATGCGTCTACCGTGGTGCACCCTCGAATTTAAAATATTGGCTTTGCCACTAATTGTAAAGCGTAATTAAACTAGTACTTAATGATTTTAGAGACGGCGTTTTCGGAGAAAAACAATCCTACGATATAACTACTCACTGTACCACACATTTTCTTCTAAAATTCTCATTTGTATAACCTTGTATTACAGATATAAAATTTTCAGAAAAAAGTTAAATGAGAAAAGACCCTCATGTAAAAGGAATTTTCAAAAGAAAATGTGTGTCTTGCACAGGGTTGTTAACTTGTTGTGCACTTCATATAGGGTTTTTTTATTTTTGTAACATCGTCACCAGAATAGAAATTTAAATATAATTTACAAGTTCAAGGTTACCTAAAACAGGTGTGCAGTACGAGACTTATTCAAGAAATGGTCTAAATGTCAAGGTTATATCATATAATTTTCCTTAAGAAAATATTAAAAATAGTATTATACATATACCCAAGTAGGATGGAATGATCTCTTTAAAAAAAAACCAATGAAACTCATGGAAAAATGAATCCTACACGTATTAGAAAAGTAAAAAACTTATATGGAACTGGTCCACAATAAATTTTGGTGTGGACCCAATGCTAGTACATGTAATTTATGAAAAAAAAGGATCACTATATTAAAGAAACAAGATATAGAAGAGGAGTAACTATGGGTTATCAAGGGTAAATATATGAGAAAAAAGTTACTATGTTATGAAGTATAACATTCATTAAAATAAACTAATATAAGAAAGGGTGACTGTATGGAAGAAAAAACAATGACTATGTTAGATAATGGTTAATTAATATAACTTTCTATTGTAAAAGGTAACTATATGAAAAAAGATTCACTATGTCACAAGGATGACTTTGGTCCACATTAATATTAGTTTGGACCAGGTCTATGCAAAACTAAAATGTATATATTAGCTTATGCTTACCATAAGTCTTATGCTATTGAGTTTCCTATACTTATTAGTTACTTATATGGTTAGGGTTAGGGGAGTGTGTTAGTTGTTTTTTTATTAGGATAGTGAATATTTTTCCTATTAGGAATAGGTTTATGTTTTCTTAATTAGCTATATATATATATGCCATGTATTTTCCGTGGATCCTTGCTCCATAGTTGCACCCATAAGATTTACGTGTTGAGATCCTCTAGAGTTTCAAAATAACTCTAGACGGTAGAATTCGTTAAATATCAGTCGTTGATTAAGAAATCAAAGGCTTGTATTTTCTCTCCCAAACATCCCCCATATTTTTCCCCCGAATATCCTGCCCATATCTTTTCCTTTCCCACTAATCATGAGCCCTTGATTTTATAATATATGGTTAGGATTCAACTCTACTTTGTAGAGTTTTTATAAAACTCTAGAGGATCCGGACCCAAGATTTACTGTATATCTAACGATAGCAGGATATAATGAGTGAAATATTGCTGATTCTTTCCTAATTTTTCAAATAAGATAGAGAGTATATTCTTATGCTTCCCCTAAAATGATTTTATAAGATCATTATGTTTAATTCTTTTCTTTGCGTTAATATGTAAAGCTAATTCATTATTTTAGTGGTAGGAAAAAGGTCTTCTCCCCACAATCCCATAACATCTCTCTTACGTCAGAAACTTTGTAGGTAACCTTTAGAGCCTATAAATAACAAACCTCCCAAACTTCATTACATCCCATGCTCACTACTCACAACCAATACTAAAACCATAATCCTTAAAACGCTCCTTAATTATTCCCTTTACATTCTAGAAAAAGAAAAAAAATCATCAAAATGTCAACCATTGTTTATCAAGAGTTACAACCTTCTTGTACTAATACTGAATCCTTTTTCAGCGAGTCTCGAACCCTCAACCTCAAACTCAATAATTCCTCGAAAGTCGAGACTGAAGCCGCCACTATTAGTGGTGGTTGGTCCGCTATTGAAGCTCTCCCAAGTAAAAGTGACTCATTTAAAACGTCGAAAGATGAGCCCCCATATGTGCATCCATTAGTTAAACGGTCATCTTTCATGCTTAGTGGAAAAAGTTTGGAAATGTGTACGGAAAGTCTAGGTAATGAATCCGGTTGTTGTTTGATGGAAAGCGGATTATTTTCCTTCCCTTCAACAACAACAACAATTACGACAACGACAACGACGATGGAGATGCAAGATTTAAAACCGCGCCAAAAGTTACAAAAAAGAAAGACATTAATCGTAGACCACGGAAAGTTTCCGCCTCCTTTGACTACGATTAGTGGTGGTTCAAATCCTATCCATGTTAAACAGTATCGCGAAGAGGGTAGATTGGTACTTCAAGCCGTTTGTTCTCCTCCAATTCAATCTTATTTACAATCTGAAAGAAGTGATGGTACACTAAAGTTGTCCATAGTAAGGGCATTATCGACCGACGATATTAAAAATGATGAAGAGGACTATTGTGATTCTCAAATTATGGATAATGATGTGGTTGAACAAGTTTTGGATGATGAAATGGACCATGAAAAAGAAATGGAGGTTGATGTTGTTGAGAAGGAAGAGTTGAACTTAGAAGAATGTAATAGTAAAGAAAATGATGCAAATTTGTTGGAGGATATGAATGGAATAACAGTGGAATTTGGGGTTAAATTGGGGTTAGGAAAGATTCATAGACCAAGTAGATGCAAGGAAAGAGGTCAGGGGAATAAGAGATTAATCAATTGGGAATCTTTTTGGGTGGCTACTTAGAAAAATCAAAAAGAAAAAAAAAGGAGGAACAATTTTTTTTGAACACCCTTTTTTTTTGTCTGGGCTTTTGGTTGATTCATCATTCATGTACTGTTGAATATATATAGTGATTTTTTTGGGTTTATATTCATATTGGTTGATCTCTTTTTCACGGAAATTGCTGACATCTTTTTCCTTTTCCGTGTCTTTCATATGAGCAAAAATAGCAATGCCTTCATTTAATTCAGTTTTTTGCAGCATTGTACTGTTGTCCTAAGTACAATGTTTGATTCTCTTCAAAAAAAAAAAAAGTACAATGTTTGATTTGAAGAGCCATTGGCTAATCCAAATAATCGTAGGTATTCCGGTCAAATTTTTTTTAATCCTAGGTGTGAAATAATCCGAAATAAGTAAATACTATTATGTGTGAAATGATACCCCGCATTGGAATATTCCACAAATATCTATCTCTCATTTAAGATATAAGTGCAGTAACCAACTACTCTACAATCTCATGTTGGTATTTATAGGAAAAAAATATATTTAAAGATAAGATAATTTCCTATTTTTAAGACAATTAAATACAAATGTATATATTAATACTCATTAAGCTAATGTTAATAATAGCATGTCCTACCCTTTTAGTAATCTTATAATAATATTAAAAAAAAAGCTCTTCAAATTTTTATAACCTCTGTAATTAACACTACTACACTATTTCATTGCATCGGTTGTATTCTTACACATCAACCTACGTTAAAAAAAAAAGATTGTATTATATTTTTTATAAGTAATTATATATTTATATATATATGTACTCTCTTGAAACCGAGATTATATTGATGAATAATTCATGTTATAATTTACTATGTAGAAAATTTAAAAAGAACTCGAAGATCATTTAATTTCCTAAGCACAATCCAATGCCTATAACTCTTTTTTTCCACTTTTCTCAAGTGTTTGATTTAAGACTTCAAATTCACATTGATAAATGATTAGGGGCATCGCCCGAGCCCACAACTAGCTTTGTTTGAAAATAGTTATAAAGGGAGATTAAGGGTAATTCTTCTTTTGTTTTGACATACTCCCTATGTTCTGAAATAAGTGATACACTTCTCTTTTTTATGTGAGAACTTTTTAAGGGGAATATTTCACTTATTTCAGGATGGAGGAAGTATCTGTTTCACAGTAAGTTTAACACTTACGAAAAATGATTTTTGAAAATAACATTAATATGTTTATATATACCTTATTTGGGGTTTGTTTTGTCTATTTCTCTATAAATTTTCTTCTTTTATCATGCAATTTCTAGATTAAACTTATTGTAAAATTAAGGGCATGCTCTCTTCGGCATAAAACAACTGAACTGGCGACCGGTTGCAACCGACTGAGCCGAGCCGATTGCAACCGAGCCGAATTGAATTGAACTAAACTCAATTGAATTAAATTATAACTAATAGTAATGATAATAATTTAGGTATCATTAATATATATATATAAATTAATAAATAATATAATATAATATAATATAATATAATATAATTCCTCCGTTGTGTTTTAAATGAAACATTGGATGAAATGACACTATTCATTGATCAATTTTGACTCCAATTTATCATCATTATATAAAGAAAAACATAGTCAAGTGGGATCTTGTTAGATTCGTCTCGATGCATACTATCAAATTATAACTTTTTTATATTTTTTACGTGTGCACAACTAAAGATATTAATGATTAAGGAAGCGCATTGGGTTGCGTGAAAAAGCAAACGTTTCATTTAAAACAGAACGGAGGAAGTAATATAATATTATATACTCCCTCCTTTTTCTTTTGTTGTTCCTATTTGGGATCGGAGAAGAAACCAATGCAACTCAAAAAATGGGCAAGATTCCACTATTTTAAATATAATTAATATAACTAAATATAAAGATTCTTACCCTTTTGAGTTATTGTATGTTAGGCAATCAATGATAAAAAAAGTTTGAGGGGTAAAAAGTAAGTTGAAGCAAATAAATAATGGTGACAATTTTTGTAGGAAAATATGAAAAGGTGAAATAAAAATAGAATGAGTTACATATTTATTTGGGAGGTATAAATATAAAGATTCCTTTTGAGTTATTGTATGTTAAGGGCATGTTTCAAAAGTTTGTAAAGAGAAAGATTATAACTAATTATTTTTTTTATTATACTCTTCGGTATAAAACAACTAACCAGGACCGGACCGAATTGAACCGAACCGAACTAAATTAAATTATAACTAATTAATAGTAATGATAATAATCTAGGAGGCGGGCGAACCGAAGCGCGAAGCGAACCGAATCGCGAATTGAGCGGCCGAACCGAAAATAAGTTGGGGAGAACAGGCCCTTAGACAACCAATTAAGCAAAAGTTTGAGGAGTTAAAAGGTAAAAATTGACTACTATATAGTGTGAACACATTTATTGCAAAATAAAACTAATGGGAAATTTAATTCATAAATTATATTATTTGTGGAAAAATTCAAAATAGGAACAACATATTGAAATTTCCCAATGAGGAATACAGGAACAACAAAAGAAAACGGAGGGAGTAATAAATATTTATTAAAAAGTATTATTGTTGTTATTATTAATAGGATTATTGTTGTCATCTATTAAATAATATGTACTTTGAACAACGATAAATATTATTGAAATGTGTACTTCTTAGACTTGAGTTATCATTTTCAATATAATTAGCAAAATCATTAAGAAAAAAAAGTAATTAGCAAAATAATAATTAGCAATATTAAAATAATAATAATAATAATAATAATATTGTTATTATTAATAGTGTTTAGTATGCTTCTCCAACAAGTAAGCTACAGGTTGAGCCTTCTTGTCTAGCAAGTAAACTACTATTCCTTAGATGTTCTTCACTTGGAGACTTGTGCAACAATGTCTGAATCTGCTTGGTCCGAGCATGAACTTCGCTCCCGAACCTGCAAAAAGGGACCCACCCTGGAGGTTTGGGTGGTGGTTCCCCCTCCGAAACTTAAGTCAGATATCAGGAGTAAAAGTAGAGATAGAGAGAGAAAGTGAGAGAGTAGTTTTTCAGAGTAACTTTGCACTGTTTGCATTGAATGATCTTTCTCCTGATTTCAGGGGTATTTATAGTGATTGTAGTATGACAGCTAACCTTAAAAATTGCCCTAGAATAGTGGCATCTGATTGGCTAAGCAATCAGATCTTGACACTTGGCAGGCCAAGATTTGTGAGAGTTTATCATCCAATCACTTGCAGCCACCTTCAAAGAGCTGGGCTCTGACTAACTTTTGGGCCAGAAAGGTAAGCCCTTTTCTCCCAACTGGATACAACCCAACCCAAGGGTTTAAATCTTTTTTCCTTTATTTGTTATAAGAGGACACGTGTACGGCCCTGATGGACCCAAGTGTCTCTAAAGGAGCCGTAGATCTTTTAGGCTACAACATTTGCCCCTAAAAAGATTTTTATTGTTGGCCTATCTGACGGTTAAGATCCTTTTATCAGAGGTTGTTTATTCAAATTCAAAATAGAGGCAATGACGCGCCCTTTTTCCGGATTTTACCGGTCATATTCGACCGTTTTAGGCTCTTTTGGTCATCCTTAACCGGCTCAACGGGTTTCTTACCCCCCCTATATATATCCTTGGTGTGACCTCATTAAATCTTTTCACACCTTGAGAGAATTTTTCTTGAGAGAGAAGCTCTGCACATT
Organism: Beta corolliflora; assembly: GCA_947648045.1. Classification (NCBI taxonomy): domain Eukaryota; kingdom Viridiplantae; phylum Streptophyta; class Magnoliopsida; order Caryophyllales; family Amaranthaceae; genus Beta; species Beta corolliflora. The sequence continues at coordinate 35,308 of CANSZD010002078.1, forward strand.
TTTTCTAGAGAGAGAGAGATGGTCCAATCTCAGTCTTCTTCACCGAATCGTCCAAGCGTTTCGTCAGGTATCTTTTCTTTCTTCTTTTTCACTTTCCTTTATTCTTTATTTTTTCTTAGAAATTCAATAAAATTTAATCTTCTTCTTCGTCTAATAATCCTAGCCGGCCAAGAGCTTGTCTTAACCCTAGAACCGAGAGTATTTCTTCTTCGGTGCATTCTAGAGTTGGGCCTCTTCTGGCCGAGTACATATTATTTTATAGTTTTGGCCGAGAAAGTCAGACGACCCAGTCTTTACTTGTGCAGGGTAATCTGGCGCGCGTCAAGCAAACGGCCCGTCTAAGACGAAGGGTATTACTCCCAACATATAGTTCCGACATGGAGGAATCTACTGGACGAGTTCCAGATGAGACGAGGGAGGCCCAAAGTGCTCAACCTTTGGACGGGCCCCCTTCCCTTGACCGCTGCTTTGAAGATCCTCAAATAAACCCTGAGGCCAGTCCTTCTGGCAGGGACGTCAATATGGAGGAAGCTGGCGAGGACAATAATGGGAGTGAATCCGGTACTGCCGAGGAGTCAGACGAACCCTCTACTACCTCGTCTGAGATTAGGAGACGCTTAGGTCCCCTTTCCGACCCCGCATTTATTTTAGTAAATCGTAAATTGCTAGAGAAGATAGGACCTGACCCTAGCTATTTATTACATGCCCATGCCGGGCTTCTCTTTCGTCATCCCAAATAAGGAGGCCACTCTTCTGAGTGCCCTCAAAAATCACTTCGCCGTCTACAAGCTAGCTTTGGACGCTGGATTAAGGTTCCCCCTCCACGATTTTATAGAACAAGTGCTAAGGTATTACAACATTGGCCATAACCAACTGGCGCCTAATGCCTGGCACAACACTCTTACTTTCATAGCCGTCTGCGAGCTGCGCGGCCTGGCTCTTTCTCTCCAAGCCTTCACCCACATTCACTATGCGGCCAAGGTTCCCGGGGCCGTGGACGGGACGTGGCTCAGCATCTGCAACCACCCCGGCTTTCTCACCGCTTGGGGTAAGCCGTCGAAGATGCACGAATGGAAACCAGACTTCATCTTCCTACAGGCGACAATGACTACGCCACTGAGGGCTATCGATTTTATAATCGAGCCATCACAAATACTGGACGGAAGCAGTCCTGGCTGGAGTTGGAGGACCAATACGACGAAGAGGTGGTGGAATACTTTCGGATGAAAGAGTATTCCAGGCCGGGTCAGTCATCCTTTAAAGGGCCAGCGAACTGGATACCCTTTAAAGAAATGTTTTATAATGATGACTTCTTGGTCGCCGCCGGCTTGCGGTTGGACGAAGATAAAGGTATACATTCAAAACCCCAAGTAAAATGCCTCGTCCATAAACCATATCAGACTAACCCTTTTACTTCCTGTTGCAGATCCAGCCAGAGCTCGCCTCAAACATTCTTGGACAGGAGATATCAGTATGTCCAAGTTTACTGATAATTTGTGGAAGGAGTTCGCCAAGAGCAGTGCCGAGAAGAGGGCTGAAACACTGGTATATATATATATATATATATATATATATATTTTAGACGAGGATCATTCTGACTCGTCAAGAATTGACTTCCAACCCTTGGACGAGAATCACCCAAAGAAGGAAGGCGTCCATGCTTGGACGATCACCTTCTTTGGGCCATTCTCGTCTGAGATACTGAACAGCTTTGGACGAGTACCTTTTGGGTTCGTCCAAGTTGGTTTTCATTCTTTGGACGAGAATCACCCGAAGAAGGAAGGCGTCCATGCTTGGACGGCCACCTTCTTTGGGCCCTTCTCGTCTGAGATGCTGATCGGCCTCGGACGAGGGTCATTCTGGTTCGTCCAGGTTGAATCCCAATCCTTGGACGAGTACCACCCGATGAAGGAGCGCGTCCATGATTAGACGACCACCTTCTTTGGGTCCTTCTCGTCTGAGCGACTTTGAGTTTCAATACCGTCGAAGAGTTGATTTCCAGTCCTTAGACGATAATCATTTTAGTCCGTCCAATTTTGGACGGCCTCCTTCTTTGCATCACTTTCGCCTGTGTGTTTAAACTACTTTGGACGAGGTTCCCTTAGGAAAGGGGTTGTCCATTCTAGGACGCCTTCCTTCTTTGGGTGATTCTCGTCCGAAGCCTTATAATTATTTTATTGCTTTTGCTCTTTGGACGACTCGTATAATGACTTGTTCATGTTTTGCAGAAAAATGCTCCTACCAACAAACTTCCGCCTGGGAAGTCCTCATCGTCCAAGATGAGGCCTACACCGGCCGCAGACCAGCCTCCAGCAAAAAAGCCTAAGGGCTTTACAAGGAAGAAGACGGAGAGGACTACTCCGGCTGGAAAAGAAGTGGGGGAGAAAGCCATGCCTCCTCCAAAGGACAAAGTCCTAAAGGAGGCCGTCTGGTGCTTCCCCGGCCTTGGAGGAGAAGAGTGAAGCTCCCGCTGGTCAGCTTGATATAGTGCCTGCTGATCCAACGGAGACCAAACCAGAGTCGGCTTTGGCACTGGTAATTCCGGAGCCGGAGACGGCTACTGACAACTTCCCGGGCTTCAGTGGCTCGGTGGCGAAGCTGATCTCTCAGATGTCGTTATCCGTCAGGACGGCATCCTTATCGTCGGGTGAGTCATATTACCCAAATAGAGTTAGGACAGTGCGGGTCGACGGACGGTCCATGAGTCCGTCCAACAGACAAGCCATAGTCTTTCCCATCAAGAGAACTAACTCCCCCCCTCTTTCAGATAAGGGCAAAGGACCAGCTTTACCCACATGTACTCCCACAATAGACTCGGACGATGAGTCTTCTGCTGCTTTTGCCAAAATATCAAAAGCTGAGCGTGATCGACTCAAGCAGGAGCTGTTCAAATGTTACCCTGAATCCTACATAAAAGGGTTGAGGGGGGCATCAGGTGGGCATGTGGGCTACATGTCACAACTTGCTGATGAGGTATAATCTGTTGCCGCTTTTGTTTTATACTTGTACAAATAATTTTTTATTTTGTAACTCGTCTAATGACTTACTTTGTTTTCGTTGTTCCCCTTCGGCTCATGATATATTGAGCGAGGAGTGGGCGAGGGAGCTTAGAAAGGAAAATAAGCAACTCGTCCACCTGGCTACGACGGCTGGCGACAAGGCCATCCACGACATTGAGATGGTTAATACTCTCCACCGCCAATCACTGGAGGCCTTGGAGAAGAGATCAGCACTCCTGGAGTCCGAAAATAAGAACTATCTTGTTACTATCAACCAGCTGTACAAGGAACAAGACCGACTGCAATTGGTCGTAGACACCATCTCAGCTGAGTTGAAGGGCGAAAGGGATACTGCTCTTCTGGCCGCGGCCCAACTGAGGAGGGAGAATATAATCCTAAGGGGTAAGAATGCCCCTCTGCAAAAGGAAGCGGCCCAGGCCTTCAATGACGCCAAAGAAGGCTTGAATCAAGTCATTGAGACGTCTAAAGACTGGGCTGTCAAAGCTTTTGAGATGCTGGCCTGGCCGAGCCTAGTGAGGTCCCCCGCTTTGTCCGGCGTCTGGAATTTTAAGAGAGCGTTCACCGTGCAATGGTGTCTGCTGAAGAACCTCCTGAGTTCACTGAGTCGGACGAAGAGGGTGCGGACGAGGAAGAAGCCCCTGAGGACGACCAAGAAACTCCCAAAGAAGGAGATGCCTAGCTTTAGGTTTATTTTTCTAAGCTTCTTGGCTTGTTTACTGTCGTAGCTTTGTCTCCTCTAGCTTTATACTTAAGCTGTAAGTTTTTGACAAGTATATAATGAAATTGCCTTTTGCCAATTGTTTGTCCTTTCTTTTATTGCACTCAAATCTTCATCAAGTATAAATGAGACTCGTCCATCACTTCTTGGACGCCTTCCCAACTTAGACAGCAAGTACAGATGAGACTCGTCCTGACTTTTGGATGATCTGCAAGCTTATAAAAAGTATAATCCTTGTCTCTGGACGATCGCGAATCTAGCATGAGACTCGTCCTGGATTTTTGGACGGTCTACGAACTTGGTTAAGGAACGAGTATCCTCCTTGTCTTTGGACGATCGCAAAACATTCCAAAATGTAGCCAAGTATAAGATGAGACTCGTCCTGACTTTTGGACGGTGTGCAAACTTGGACGAGTCTTGACTCAAGAAGGAAAGCGGCCAATATAATGCGGTTTATGGACGAGCCACGCTTTAGCCGGCTTTCTTGAGGGAGCAGCACTCGTCTTGAAGTAACGAACTCTTACTAGGGCTTTTATTGCTTAGGTCGTCCTAGCCTTTGGACGACCCTGACTTCCCTGAAAAGAGGCCAAGGATAACCGTGGTTCGTCCTATAGACTTGACTCGTCCTAACAAATTTCATGGTGTATAGCGTTATTCCCCTCTTCTTGGGCTTAGCTCATCCTTGTATTATGGACGAGCCATGCACCAAGAAGGAGAACGGCCAACATTGACCAAGCCTACTGAAATTGTTTTGGACGAGCCTTAGAATTTTCGGACGAACCATGCTTTGGCTGGCTTCCTTGAGGGAGCGACACTCATCATGAAGTAGTGATCCCTTACTAGGGTCTTTACTACTTAGCTGACCGTGTATTTGAAAGTAAGTATCCTTTACTAAGGGCTTATTTCAGGTCAGCTTTCTCTTAGAGCCTTTGACGTTTCTCTTACTAGAGATTTTTGTCAACTTGTTGCCAATTATGTGTTTTAACCTTTAGGTTGTTACACTTTGGCCGGTCTCTTCGAGGGAGTGATGTTCGGTAGAGAAGTGAGCATTTTTTACGCTCTATTTGTCTTTGTAATTTTTTCCAAGTTACTGTCACTTTTAGACTAATAACAGATTTAATGCCCCAAAGTGAACCAACTTGGTAAAAAACAAGCAAAGGCGAGAAGAAAGTAGGAATTGTATTATATGAATTTTGCTTGACTAAAGGCCAAGATACATGTATACAATTCTTTTTCTCTTGCTTGTGCCGTGGCACTTTGGAGTGATTACAAACTACTGGCCAGTTTCTTGGCGATTAACTGAGTCAGACGTGGTACTTCTTCAAAGTATCTGAGTTCCAAGTGCATTGTAATGGTCGTCCATCTAGATCTTGGAGATGAAAAGTTCCGCTTCGCACCTCTTGGACAATCAGATAGGGTCCTTCCCAATTTGGTGTTAGCTTCCCCAGCTCGTCCAACTGCCTCCATCTTCCTTAGAACCAGGTCTCCCACCTTGAGTGGTCGTCTAGCGACTCTCTTATTAAAGTCCAGAGCCATTCGCAACTTGTACAATTGCATTCTTAGCAAGGCATTGCCCCTGACTTCTGGTACTTTATCTAAAGCTGTGCGCATTGCAGCCCAGTTGGCATCTTACGTGTACAAGCATGACTCGCGAGGTGGGTTCTTCAATCTCAATGGGCAAGACGGCCTCAGTGCCATAAACTAACATAAAGGGTGGCTCCCCTGTAGAATTTTTGACGGTGGTTCTGATGGACCATAATACCTGCTGTAGTTCTTCAACCCACTGTCCCTTAGCATTATCCAACTTCCTTTTGATTCCATTGGATAGAATCTTATTGAAGGACTCTACTTGCCCATTGGCTTGTGGGTGGGCGACTGCAGCAAAGTGGGCTTTAATTTCTCTTTCTGCCAACCAATCTTTCAGCTTAGGCGTTTCAAATTGTGGACCATTGTCAAAGACGATGGACTGTGGCATGCCAAAACGAGTTATAATGTTTTTCCAAATAAAGCCTTTGACGTCATTCGTCGTTATACTCCTCATGGTTCAGCCTCTATCCATTTAGTGAAATAGTCCACGGCTACAATTACAAACTTCTTTTGCCCAGCAGCCACAGGGAAAGGTCCAAGGATATCCATGCCCCATTTGGCAAAAGGCAGAGGGAACAAGATAGGAGTTAGGTAGTTGGACGGCTTCTGATGCAGATTTTCGTGCTTCTGACAACTGTCGCACTTCTTTGCATAGACGAGAGCATCTTCCTTTAAGGTAGGCCAATAATACCCCGTCCTTAAAGCCTTTTCTCCCAAGGCTCTTCCCCCAATGTGAGATGCACAAGCTCCTTCATGGAGTTCCTTCAGAACCTCTAGACCATCTTCCCTGGTGATGCACTTGAGGAGAGGACGATTGAATGACTTCTTGTAAAGGGTCTCATCCCACAGTTCAAACCATTTGTCTCGAGCCTTCACATACTTGGCCTCTACAGGGTCTGAAGGCAGCCATCCTGTCTTCTTGTATTCTATTATAGGCTCCATCCAAACTGCCCCTCGGCTAAGAAACATTATTTGCTCTTGGTCAATACTCTTTTTGGGTTTAACTTCCCAAAACACTGTTCTTGGCGCATCACCTTCAGCCGAGCTGGCCAATTTTGAGAGAGCGTCAGCTTGATGATTTTTTGACCTTGGTATTTGGTCGAGAACAAATCATTTCAAAGGCTCAATCTCATCTTTGATCAGACGCATATATTTTCCCATCGATGCTTCTTTACATTCAAAGTCTCCATTGACTTGACTGACGACCAAGAGAGAGTCCGATTTGGCCTCAATTTCAAGAGCTCCTGCCGCTTTACACATTTTGATTCCAGCTAGAAGTGCTTCGTATTCAGCTTCGTTATTGGATGCTTGGAATTGGAATCTTAGCGCATATTCAAATTTGTCTCCTTCTAGAGATTGAAAAATGATTCCTGCCCCACATCCATTGACAGTGGACGATCCATCAACCATGAGCGTCCAATGCTTCCTCCCTTCAGCTGGATCAAATATTGGTTATATAGTTGGCCGAGTAAGCTCAACTATAAAATCTACCAAGACTTGCCCCTTAATGGCTTTCCTTGGTTCAAATGATATATCGAACATGTTAAGCTCAACATCCCATTTTAACATCCGTCCGACGGCTTCCATCTTTTGCAAAACCTGCTTCAAGGGTTGGTCAGTGTAGACGAGTATACTGTGAGCCAAGAAATAGGGCCTTAACTTTCTGCTGGCCATGACGATGGCTTGAGGGTTGTTAGGTAACATTCCCTAGCCGCCTGCTGATCTCCATACAAGGAGCCAATTTTGCCACCATCACATTCAAATTTCATAAGCATCAAGTGAGTTACTATTACAGCTTTAACACGATTCAGAGTTGGTCGTGCAAGTATGACATTATAGGCTGTCAAGTCTCGGACAACCAAGAACTTGATAAACAAAGTTCGCGAAGCATCCTTCTCTCCAACTCGGACGGGCAACGTGACTGTTTTCATGGGGTGGATGACTCCTCCCCCAAACCCTATGATGGGATGATGGACGGGAACCAAGTTCTTCTCATCAAACTTCAATCTAGACAAGCAATCTGCGCTAATGATGTCTGTCGAGCTTCCGATGTCAATCAGAATTCTTCTTACTCTTAAGTTTGCTATCTTCATTTCTACAACCAAAGGGTCATCATGGGTGGTCCTCAGCTTCCCCCGATCTTGCTCACTAACCACCACCTTTAGGAAGGGCTCGGCCTTTGTCTGATCAGTTAGCAAGACTTTGCCGAGCTCCCTGAGGTAGTTTTTGTGCCCTCTATTGGTTGGTCCTCCAGCGGCAAACCCTCCTGAAATAACGAGGACGACATCCTCGTCCGTGCTTTCACTCTCTTTCTTCTTGGTCTGCCGATCATCCTTCCTTTGAAACTTCCTTCCCCCTTGAGGCAAATAAGAGTTCATCTTTCCTTTTCGAGCTAGATCCTCCAGAGCCCTCTTAAGGTGCTTACATTCATTGGTCTCATGACCGCAGTCCTTGTGAAAATGACAGTATTTGCTCTTGTCTCTGTTTCTGTAAGGAGTCTTCATTTCAGCCGGAGCTTTCAGCTCATATTGGTCCTTTATCTCCATAAGAATGGAGTATTGGTCCTTGCTGAATTCAATATGGTTGGCTGAAGGCTCAGATTCTTTTCTCTTGCTTCTTCTGGACGAAGTAGTGGTTGAGGTAATTGCCCAAGTCTCGGCCTTTTTGGGGTTGCTCTTTTTTGGCTGAGCAATCTCTTCAGGCTTCTTGGACTCGGGGTGCTTTGCCTCAGCACATACTTCAGTGGCGTGTATAAATGCTTCGGCTTCCCTTAAAGCCTCGGTAAGAGTGGTGATTTTCTTCTTAACAAGATCGAACTTAAAACTTCCTGGCCTTAGTCCCCTGATAAAGGCGTCAAAGGCCACCCCTGCATTGAGATTTTGAATCTGAAGGGCTTCTAGATTGAATCTCTTAACAAAACTTCTAAGAGCTTCTTTAGGTCCTTGGACGACCTTTCCAAAGTGCATGCTTGTTTTTTGCTCTTGCTTATTGGCAACAAAGTGACTAGTAAATAAGAAACTGAGTTCAGTAAAATTATTGACCGAATTGGGTGGAAGATTGTTGAACCACTTCTGTGCTACTCCCTTCAGAGTTACTGGGAAGTTCTTACACCAAGTAGCATCATCTACTCCTTGGACGTACATCTGATGTTTGTAAGCGGATAGGTGATCGTCTGGATCTGTTGTTCCATCAAAAGGTTCTATAGTAGGGAGTTTAACCTTTAGGAATGGGGGCGCCTCCATGATCCTGGCCGAGAATAGAGTGGACTAGTTAATCCGGAGGGCTCCCTACTGTCCCTCAATGGGTACGAACTCCTTACGATATTCCTTTATCATAGGATCAGATGAAGTGTTTGCAGGGGCTGGACGTCTATAAACTATGGGCTGAACCACCGTCCTCTCTTGTCTTGGATGGGCAAGAGAGAGGCTTAAACTTCGTCCTTCCGTTCTGGTCGGCAACCTCAAGTATGCAGCAGCTTTCTTTGCCTCTAGATATTCCCTGGCATCTGTTTCCATTCGGTGCCCGCTTGGACGAACCTGATCCTGGGTCCTGACCACCAGGTTCCAGTCCATCTTCCTTCGCTGTTCACTGCCTTCTGGCTGCTTTCCTCTGGCTGTCCTCCTAGAGGGTTCCTGACGAACAGGTCGACTAGGACCTGGACGATTTTCTTGGGAACGTCCCCTAAGAGGAGCTAGATTGTTAGCGGCTGGCTCAGGGTTAAGATGGAAAAACAGCATGTTGCTCTTGATCTGTTCCTGGACGACTGCTGCCATCTTTGTCTGGAAGTCATTTAAGGCGTTCTGTAGATGGGCAGCAGTCACTGGACGTTCAAGGTTCTCTTGAATGACAGGTTGCTAGCTTGGCCCAGGGGCATGGATGATGGACGGGGGTCTATCCCTTCCTCGAGGCGGTCTCTCATGATCTACTATGTCTTCGACATTGATCTGAAAACTTCGATTTCTGGCCACGTTGGACGATTGACAATCAGTCATTGTTGCGTCTCCCCACAGACGGCGCCAAATGTTTAGTATGCTTCTCCAACAAGTAAGCTACAGGTTGAGCCTTCTTGTCTAGCAAGTAAACTAGTATTCCTTATATGTTCTTCACTTGGAGACTTGTGCAACAATGTCTGAATCTGCTTGGTCCGAGCCTGAGCTTCGCTCCCGAACCTGCAAAAAGGGAGCCACCCTGGAGGTTTGGGTGGTGGTTCCCCCTCCGAAGCTTAAGTCAAATATCAGGAGTAAAAGTAGAGATAGAGAGAGAAATTGAGAGAGTAGTTTTTCAGAATAACTTTGCACTGTTTGCATTGAATGATCTTTCTCCTGATTTCAGGGGTATTTATAGTGATTGTAGTATGACATCTAACCTTAAAAATTGCCCTAGAATAGTGGCATCTGATTGGCTAAGCAATCAGATCATGACACTTGGCTGGCTAGGATTTGTGAGAGTTTATCATCCAATCACTTGCAGCCACCTTCAAAGAGCTGGGCTCTGACTAACTTTTGGGCCAGAAAGGTAAGCCCTTTTCTCCCAACTGGATACAACCCAACCCAAGGGTTTAAACCTTTTTTCCTTTATTTGTTATAAGAAGACACGTGTACGGCCCTGATGGACTCAAGTGTCTCTAAAGGAGCCGTAGATCTTTTAGGCTACAACAAATAGTAATAATAATAGTAAAAGCAATAGTAATAGGAGTAATAATAATAATCATAATAATATAATAATAGTAATTGTAATAATAATATTAAAATTAATATTAATATTAATATGAATATTAATGTTAATATTATTATAGTAATAGTAAAAGTAATAGTAATAGTAGTAATAATAATAATAATAATAATAATAATAATAATAATAATAATAATAATAATAATAATAATAATAATAATAATAATAATAATAATAATGATAATCGTAATTGTAATAATAATAATTATTATCATTGTTTTATTATCAGAGAAATAAATTAGGAACTGAACTGAACTGATTGGAATTGAACTGAACTGATTGCAACTGAACTGAACTGATTGCAACTGAACTGAACTGAACTGAAAATAAGTTGGGGAGAACAGGCCCTGAGGGAGTATAATTTTTCCGATTTTCCGACAAAATATTTCTCGAGTATTATGTATTTATGTTACTCGTGGTGCTGGTATAATATTACACGAGATAGCCAAATATTTGGTATTATTGGACTAAAATGTCCGAATTGAATCATGGTTTCAATTACTTTTACCGAATTTGTAATTTGTCATGTGCTGATCTACTATAAAAAGGGGTAATAATTGAATGAAACTTTGCAGTTGCAAAATTTGATATTATGTCAAAGTTGCTCATTATTACTAAAATTAACTTTTGAGCATCAAGATCTTTCAAGTCATGATTTGTGTTTTTGCATGGTTTGTGTCAAAAAGATGTTGTTTCATACTTTAATTTTGTGAAATACATGTCAGGATTTTCATATCAGATTTGTCAATCTGCCTCCAGCCCTACTTTCTTGCCCGGCCCCTCCGGAGCCTCCAAACCCTCCCTCCCCCACACACACCCAAAAAAAAATCCATTGTTAAGAAAAGAAAAAATAAAATCCCATGCATCTTTGAATTTTGAGAATATTAGTACTTTGACTTCTTTTCCACGTTTGAAGGCACATCACATCAGTGTAAACTGTAAAGGCCTAAAGGGTGACGCATTTATGTTATGAAGAAAAATACTTCCTCCGTATCAAATAAGATGGAACACTTTCCTAAAACGTATGTTTCAAATAAGATGAAACATTTTTTTTTCTTTCCTTATTTAATTTGGTAAATTTGGGATGTGAAATGACCATATTACCCTTACTTATAAATTAAAAACTGCATTGCCAAACCTAATGACATCTCTAAATACATTAGCTCATTTTAATGATTCCCACTAAAATTCATTAAACTCAACAACTTTTCAGATTCAACCCCCCAATTAAAAACAGCCCACCCAATTAAATCACCCAACCCCTCATCTCTCGAACTTTCTACTCTCTCTCCTCATCTCTCCACCCTATTCTTCAACACTAACCCAGAAACCCTAGAAATTGAGTCCCAAACCCGGATCTCCTCCTCTCCTCTTCAACCTAAAACACGAAATTTAAATTATGGCCTATAATTTCATCCCTAATTTGAGTCCCTTGACTGATGATTTGTTCGAGACTAGTGATGATGGGGAAACCCTGTTAATCAAGGACATTTGTGACTCCTTCGAATGAAGATCTCCATCGCCACGACGATTTTATGAAACTGGAGGTGCTGAAAATCATCTGGGTCCCAGAGCGAAGAAGGCTCTTGGGTCTTGGCTCTGCTTTAGAGGTGCAGGTGGCAGAGATGGAGGCGTTTCATTTGGGGGAAGCGAGGCCGAAATTATCACCCAAATTGGTTGCGGAAAACACCAAAGATGATAGCGATTGTCAGATCTTAGAAGATTTTATGGATGGGGATGACTCATCATATGAGAGTGACCATGAGATTATAGATCTGGATAGTGAGGAGGATGAACACGAAAATTAGGGTTTCTGTAGAGGGTGGTTAAGTTGGAAAAAATGGAGGAGGATTTTTCGATGGAAGATGTGGTGGAGGAGAAGAAGGAAGGCCCTTTTTTTATTCGTAGGCCGTATATGTTGAGATCTGGCAATGAGATTTGCAAATTATTGAAAAAGGGTGGTGAGAAAGAGAAAAAGGAAAGGTGGTGGTTGAGGGTAAAGGGAAGGTTGTGGTTGTGGATAAAGAAAAGGGGATGGCTGTTGCGGGTGGGAGAAGGATTGTGGTATGTGGTATGTGGCCTGGCTGCAGGCCAGCAAGTGCAGAAGGTTGTGGGGAAGAGGAAGGTCAGATGTTCCCCTATGCTAGAGGATGAGGTTTATTGGAGCAGAACCCCTCTTCCTCCTGTCAAACACAGTGAGCCCATGAAGAACAAGGTTGGGCCATAGAAACAAATTGATGAGGATGAATGGGATCCTCAATTGTTGAAGTTCATGAAGGGACACGTCCCTGCATTTAGAAACAACTACATGTGAATAAGTTCCTAATCAGACCACAACATTCTTTTTGGTTATTTCTAAACCCTTTACCTCTTTTGATCCATTTACTTATTGCTTGCATTACATTGATTTGTCCCTTAACTGTGATGAGTCCCTAAAATGTGGGAAACCCCTGTTAGTATGCTGAGGTTATTGGCTTATGATGTTAATGCTTGATTGATTAAGGTCAGGCTTATGCGATATGCATTCCATGATGAATGGTTGTCCCTAGTTTGCTTACTTCCCTGCCTGGTTGGATGGTTTGGTGTTCTATTTTAGAGTCCCTTATTACCACCTGATAGAGATGATGAAGGGACTCATTAACTCTGAAACAAGGTTTGATTTGCTCCAGAGTTAACTCTGTTGAGGTAGCAAACCTTGTTTTCAATGAGTTAAATCAAGAAACCCCTAAAGGATTCATAGAGGTCAAATGATGAGCAATCTTTGTTTTTATGCTGAGGTTGTTAGCTTATAATTTTAATGCTTGATTGGTTAAATTCCTGCTTGTATGAAATGCATTCAATGATCCATGATGTGAATATGGTTACTTCCCTGCCTGGATGGTTGGATGGTTTAGTGCAGTAGTTTAGAGTCCATGATCACCATCTAATCCAGATAATGAAGGGACTCATTAACTCTAAAAGACAGGTTTGATTTGCTCCAGAATTAATTCTGTTGAGGTACCAAACCTTGTTTTCAATGAGTTAAACAAGAAACCCTTGATGGATTAATAGAGGACCACACTTGAGCATAAGCATTGATAGAACACAAAAAATTAAATTTCATTGCGTTAAATTTGACTGCATCTACATATAAGCCTAGGTTGATATGCATACCATTAATCTATACAAAAATTCCTTTCATTACCTAAGTTTATATGCATACCAATTAACTACACAAAAGTTGGTATGCATCTACATATACCATTTCCATACACAAAAAGTCGTTGTCCATCCAATTTAACTTTACAAAAATGAGATTGCTATCAATTGACACTATTAGGATAAGGTTTGTGCAGCAATCAAATCTTTGTTGTAGCAGTGAAAACAAAAACTTGCATCTGTCATCTTGTTCCATTCATCAGGACCTGTCACACCCACTAATCTGCATTCACCTGAAAAAACTCCATTGGATCATCTTGAACTAACTTTAAGTTGTCATCCAAATAGTCCACTACATCATCAATGAGTTCCTGATCAACTGTGATATTTTTTGGTAGGAGTCGCAACCTTTGTAATCTTATCTTTGACTTTTAAAATTTCAACCATCACATATTGTAGTTGTAACCAAGTTAACTTTAAAACTTCTGGATCAAAGAATTCATATGATGCTTGCACTTTCTCAATCAAGTCATCAATGTTCTTAGGAAATGACCTATACTGCAATGCATGTATGGCATTAAAGAAACCTAGGTTTAAAATGTTGAGATCAGGGGATTGGGGGGCTAACATACCAGTTTGATATGGAACCCATTACTTTTTGCTGCTTCCATGAAAACTGGATCAGTTGGTTGAATGTGTGGCCTTGCATTATCTTGTTGGATCATAATGTCTTTTGAAAGATAAGCAGGCCATTTTTGCATGATTGATGGTATGACTTTGTTGACAATGACATTTCTGATGACCTCTTTGGTGATTTTATCGATTGGTTTAGTCTAAATAGTGCCTGCAACTCTGTTTTAACTTGTTTTCTTTGCTGTAACCCTTTCCACAAAAGGGTAAATACCAAATTTACCATCATGGAACATGTTACCATCTGAGCCATACAATGGCCTTGAAGTGACAGCCATAAACATTACCTTGATCTTGAACCTCTTTGACTGTGTGCGTATGTAAGGATCATCTTCCTTTAGCAGTAAGTAGAATCTTATCACGTCTGGGTTTAAATAAAACCATCTTTCATTAATGTGAACAACATTTTCCATGATGTCAAATACTACTGGATCAGTTTCGATGGTTGTATGATGTTGGAAAGAACCCACTTTATCCTTTCAAGTTTATGTGCCTCTATGAGGGAGGGGTGGTTGCTGGAAGTGTGACTTCTAAGCTTGCCTTCCTTTAATAGCCTGTATATAGTGCAATGAGGAACCTTAAGGTAGCCTACAAATGCCCTCACAGTTGACCTGTAGCTTAATGGACGTGACTGAAGCCACTCCTCAGCATACTCTAGTGGCTTTCTTCCAACTTTCCCATGTTTTTCTGTGCTGACATCCATTGCAATACCTTCTTCCTTACATTTTTTTTGCAAGATTCCAAATTCTCTCAAGACTGCTTCTGTGTATACCAAACTCTCTTGACAGTTTTCCTTTTGTGCCCCTAGGTAACTTATCAGCATGCTCTAGTTCAAGAAACTTCTCCACTAACTTCCTTATCTTTTGTAGGCTTATTTTTGTTTTGAATGTTGGCCCTCTAACTATTTCATCTGTTGTTTCTTGTGTTGCATGTTCTTGCATACCTACTGCCACATCATCTGGAACGCCTACTTCATCTGATTCAGTGCTCTCATCAAGCAAAGCATGACATCCCTCCTTTTCTAACAACTAATCTACACTAAAGAACCCATCATCTTACGGATTCTGCATTTTGCCACAAGCAAAGCTGGAAATGAAGAAGATGATTTTTTTTTGCTTTTTTGGATTTTTTTTTGGGTGGAAATGAACAATTTCGATCTTTGTGTGTGTTGTGTAATTATGTTAATTAGTGGTTGCTTCTATTAACTCATCTTAAATGTTGATATTTTTTGGTGGATAAACATTTATGGATGTCCCTCTTTTTGGGCATAAATAGGGGTGTTTGCTTGGATGGCAAGGGTAGTATGAAATATTGGCTCCAATTGTGAAAACTAATTGGGTTTCTAAATTTTTTGAGGTAAGAATTCCTTCCCATATTTTGGAGAATTTTTGTTTAGCTGGTGCTGTCTTTTGTGCGGCAAAAATTAAAGTTTGGAAGAGAAATCTTCCCTCCCTTATTTTGGGACAAAAATTAGGGGCTAATGGGGATGCTTGCATTTTTGGGGTTTGTTTTTTTAGAGGGAAACACTCCCTTTCACACCTGCCATCACATTTGGAGGCCAAAAGCAGCTCCACGTGCTCCCTCCCCCCAACATTTCCCCCACAAAAGTGATGTGGTCCCAAATATTCTCCCTCCAACTTTACCACTAATTTTGGTCCCCACCACTTTATTAACAATAGCCCCAAAATTTTAATCATTCCTTAAGAAAAATTGTCTCGGAGTCCGTGATTCAAAAAGTGTTCCATCTTATTTGATACGGAGGAAGTATTTTTTTAGCAAGTCTTGTGTCAGACATCTGACGTCAGCATGATGTCATGTTTGCTTCTAATCTAGCAGGCAACAACATAATCTCGACAAAAAAAAAACTAATTTGTTGACCCCGGTTTACCGGGTATTTCTTAGGGGCTACATTTGAATAGTTCAAGATAGTTAATATTATTCAATTTAATTTAATAATAAGAAGTAATGAGAGCGGGTAAACTAGGGAGTGAAATATCTAAATTTACAGTTACAAAATCTAAAGTATTAATTGCATTTCAGTATTTAGGGGTAATGAGAGGGTGTAATTTATGGAATGAATTACCTCGATTATCAACTAAGAAATTTAAATTACATGATTTAAGTTCTTCAAGAAAAGGGTAAGATCTTCTGCATCCTCTGATGGAAAAAATAATTTTTGTCCGTCAATGGCATAAACAATCGGGGATGTTTAAGAAAACAAAACAAGGATTCCATTGAAAGAGGAGGTTTAGAGGAAGAAGTTGTCATAGATGTTCGAAGTTTGGAAGAAGAAGGAAAACACTAGGAAAGAAGACGTTTTAAGTGACTTTCTTTGGTGGCGATTTAGAGGTTTTCCATATCTCAAACAATTATAAGTTATGACAAGGAGATTTATGGAAACTCAATGAGGGTAATATGAGACTTTTAAGAAGATTGTAAAAAATTTAAGGCTTTTATGTATGTTCTAACTTATAAATGTTAGAAATTTTGGGTCGTATAATAAAGGGTGGTGTTGTACTTTTATTTTACTTTTTACAAACTTTTAATGAGGCAAAAGTATTTACTATTTGAATTTGGACTTTGTTTACAAAGAAGGTAATATACCTTGGTGGTAAAAACGATGATATTCTAATTAGATGGTTAAGGGATCAAAACCTCATGCATAACTCTTTGGGTTCATTAAAATAGAAGAGATATATGTCAAGTCAAAGCTTACATGGCGTTATGTCAGCATACTCCTTTAGATGATACGTGGCGGGCTCCAATTATTTTCACACATTTTAATAATATATATAGATGTTAACTAAAGTAATCAATAAAAATAGGTGACTATTATTTAATATTTTAAACCACAATTATCAACAAAAATATGTATATTAACTAGAATACCATAAATATTAATCTCAAAATAATATTAACCCATTATCATAATAATAACCCCAAAACCATAACTAATTAATAACCATAAAACTATAACTATTTCCAAAAACAATAACTATTAACCTAACAACCATAAATATTTACCCAAATTTTATAAATATTAATCCAAAATCATAACTAATATCCTAAAAATCATAACTGGTTACCCTAATATATACTATTAATTGTTAATCCTAATTCCTACACCATAACTTTTATCTTAAATATGTGTAAAATAAAAAATACTATCAAACTATAAGAAATTTAAATAAGAATTGACAATTATATTAAATTTAATGATATAATTTCGTACACCTATTAGTGATATTTCCAAAGATAAACTAATATACAATATTATGTTCTATATAGAATCAAAATCTTAAATATGTGTAAAATAAAAAATACTATCAAACTTTAAGAAATTGAAATAAGAATTGACAATTATATTACATTAATGATATAATTTTATACACATATTAGTGATATTTCCAAAGATAAACCAGAGTCTTGTCAGGGGAACTGTCAGTGCTATCCTCGCCATCTTCATCAGACAGTTGAGCAGAACCGTGACCCTCGGGATTGGCAGCCTCGGATGGGGGAGCGTCGCTAGTTGGAGCCGCGGACGTTGGAACATTCTCAGCAGCAACAAAGGTCTCAAGATTGGGGACCTCTGTCACAGTAGCATCCGACTGGGGTCTGGCACCCTGGACTCGGGAAGCACCGGGGGTCTGAACAACATCTTTCTTCCCGGTCAGCATTGAGCTTTGTGACCTCGGCTTCCCGGTCAGAGACCTGCTTCTTTAGCGTTTCGACCTCCTTGGTCAAGGTGGCAACATCTTCCTCGAACTGAGCTCGGCGATTAATCACTGATGTCATCTGAATAGAGGTATGCACAGAGGTGATCATTGTAACACCCCGTAATTTTCACTCTTTATTTTTGGCGTTGTTTACATTAAAAATGATATTTGCCGTTAAAATAAAATAATTTATTATTAAAAACTATTTTTTGAAAGTGTATAATTAATTAATTATTGTATTATGTTGTTGTGATTATTAATTTAAAGTGTATATATTTATTTAGGAATTTTATTTGTCATTATTATTAATGTGCGTATTTGTTTTATAATATAGTTAGTAATTTTAATTCAATAAAATTAGGTAGCGTGTGATTGTGGTAATTGTAGTGAGAGAAACTTTATCCTCTCTCTAGGATTTCAATGGAACAGTAACTTTCATTGATGCTCTGAATAGCTCTTCCTAGGATTGAGGCATTGGATTTTGGTTTAGGGATTGGTGAAATCTTAACTCCAAAATCTTCGATTCAGCAATTACAGCAGCAATCGGTAATTTGAACAACTTTCAATGATTGGTTACAATCACTTCATGATAGTGCTGGAAAATCATCTCATTCAGGTCATTCGAATCCTCATCCAGGTAATATTCCAGTTTTACAGCAATTATTAGAAGAGGAATATAATGCTGGTCTGAATGTTGGAAATGATAAAGAGGTTATTGCAATTGAGAATGATGTTGATGTTGTTATGAATGAAAATAGAACTGTTGATGAAATTACTGATGGTAATGGTATCAGTGCTGTTCATATTGAGATGGATGATATAGTGGATGAAATTAATTTCTGGAATTCATCTGTTATATGTTATGTTGTGGGTGCTAATCCACCTATTCAAGTAATGGAGGGTTATTTGCGTAGAATTTGGAGACAATATGGCATTGATAAGGTTGTTTTGGTTAAAAAAGGGATGTATATGGTCAGATTTAGAGCTATGGATTCTAGAGACAAAATACTTGAGGGGCACTTCTCTTTTGATAAAAAACCTGTCATTGTGAAGCCGTGGTCAGTTGACATGGATTTAGAGAAGGAAGACTTGAAAACATTACCAATTTGGGTGCAGTTGAAACTGCATCTAAAATATTGGGGGGAAAAATCCTTGCATAAAATAGTCTCACAGCTTGGAGATCCGATTAAGAGGGATGAAGCAACAAGAAACAAAGATAAAATACAGTATGCAAGGATCCTAGTTGAGGTGAAAATTGATCAACAATTTCCAGAATCTGTTCACTTTTGGAATGAATATGGTGAACTGACAGAGGTTCTTGTAACTTTTGAATGGAAGCCTGTGCAATGTCATAATTGTAAGGGTATGGGGCATAATACACAACAGTGCAGATTGAAGAAAAGTAGGCAAGTATGGGTGCCTAAGAAAACTGCACAAGTCGAGACTAGTACAGGGTATCAGGGGATGATAGTAGTTGTAAGCTTGCCTACTGAAGTGCAGCAGGTAAATTCAGAGTCAGTACAAGTGCAACAAGCAACAAAGGTGATTGATGTGGATCAGGAAGGTTTCCAGAAGGCTTTGAAACCTATTAAGGTTAGACAATCTCAGGTGAAGCAAACTAATACTCAGAATACTTTTCATATATTGAATGGAGTTGAATTACAGCAGAATGAGGTGCTTGGAAGTGATGTCAATATGACAGTTAATATGACAGGAGGGGGAGATCCTCCTATTCCACATGGATAAAATCCTATGTTGGAATGTAAGAGGTGTTAACAGCATCCAGAAACAGAAAGATGTATCTCATTATATACAGAAGATTTCTGTGGGTATTGTTTACCTCTTAGAGACAAAGGTAAAGCCTCACAATCTAGGTGGGCTTTATCAGAGAATTTTTAATTGTTGGTGTTTTACAACAAAATCTAGCTTTCATGCTGGAGGAAGAGTAGTGTTAGCATGCAAACCTGGGAGTTTTCAGGTAAACTTGTTGCTGGGAACAAGTCAACTACTACATTGCTATATACAACCAGTTAGTGGTAGTAGTGGTTTTCATTGTACTTTCATTTATGGATTCAATGAAAGGGTAAAAAGAGAGGTGTTATGGGAAGATTTGCAAAAGCTTGTTGTGAACACACCATGGATGATTTGTGGGGACTTCAATTGTGTTATGAACACAGATGAAAGGCTTGGCTCTCAAGTTAGAGAGGGTGAAATGAGGGAAATGAAGCAGTGTATGATACATTGTGGGTTACAAGACATAAAAAGCTCAGGCAATTTTTTCACCTGGAATAATAAGCAGCAAGGGGAGGCTAGAGTCTTCTCTAAGCTAGACAGAATGCTAGCCAATCAAGCATGGATGGAGGCATTCACTTCTGCTGAAGTTTCATTTCATTGTGAGGGTGAATTTGATCATTCACCAGCAGTATTGACAGTATATCCAGATACTAAAGATGGTTTTAGGCCATTTAAATATTTGACAATGTGGAGACTGTCCCCACTGTTTGAAGCAACGATTAGAGAAGCTTGGAGTATAGAGATACAAGGGACTAAGATGTTTAAAGTGGTGAAGAAGTTGAAGGCTGTAAAACTTGCATTGAAAGCTTTGAATAAAGAAGGATTTACTGATATTCAAGCTGCAGAATTGAAAGCACAATAAGTCATGATAGAAGCACAAAAGAAGCTGCATGATGATCCTGGAAATTTACAGTTGGCAGAGATTGAACTTCAGGCTGTGAGAGAGTATCATGTTAAACATAAAGCACACATGGAATATTTAGCTCAAAAGGCTAAGAGTACCTGGATAAAAGAGGGAGATGAAAATACATCACTCTTTCATCAGAGTATAAAAGAGAGAAGATTGAAGAATCAAGTGTATAGTATTCATGATGCAGCAGGTGTATGGCAGGATACATCAGAGGGTGTGACAAATGCTTTCCTAAATTACTATGAACAACTCTTGAGTAGAGATCATAGTATTAGGAAACCTGTAATTGTACAGCTGGTGCAAGAAGGTCCAATGATTACAGAAGAGCACATGACTATTCTAAACTCTCCATATACTGTGGATGAGATAAAGAAGGCCTTATTCTCTATTCCTGGGTGCAAAGCACCAGGAGCAAGTGGATTTGGGGGACATTTTTATAGGGATGCTTGGTCTATTGTGGGTGAGGAGGTGACAGCAGCAGTACTTAATGCACTTCAGGGTGGAAATATCTTGAAGGAATTAAATCACACCATATTAACATTGGTGCCTAAAACTAAATGCCCTCATAATGTAGCTGAATTCAGACCCATAGCTTGTTGTAACACATTATATAAATGTGTTACAAAAGTGATATGTGGGAGGTTGAGACAAGTACTTCCAGATTTGATTATGGAAAATCAAAGTGGTTTTGTACATGGAAGGTACATTGTACATAATATCATGGTGCTTCAGGACTTAGTGAAGCATTATGGGAGAAAACAAGTCAAACCAAGTTGCATGCTGAAGATAGATATGCGAAACCATATGACACGATAAGTGGGAGTTCCTTAGAGAGATGTTAGGTTGCATTGGGGTTTCCTGAAGCTTTTATAGAACTGGTCATGACATGTGTATCCACTCCAATGTTCTCCATTATGTTAAATGGCACTATGAGAGGATTTTTTAAGTCTTCAAGGGGATTAAGGCAAGGTGACCCCATGTCACCTTTGCTATTTGTGTTATGCATGGAATATTTGTCAAGAGTTTTGACAAAACTGAGTGAATTACGGCAATTCCAATTTCATCTTAGATGCAAAGAGATGAGGTTAACTCATCTAAGCTTTGCAGATGATTTGATATTATGCTGTAACGGTGACTTTGCATCAATGTATTTATTACTAAGAGCTTTCAAACTTTTCTCAGAGTCATCTGGAATGAAGGTTAATGTTAGTAAATCAGCTATGTATACATGTGGCATGGATCCACTTGAAAAACAAAGGGCAGTAGCAGTTTCAGGATTTGCACAACATAGTTTGCCTTTTAAGTATCTGGGAGTACCTATTTGTGCTAAGAGGGTATCTGCAGCTCAGTGTGAGACACTCATAGAGAAGATGACAAGTAGGATCAGGGTCTGGAGTTCTAGAAATCTATCATACACAGCAAGGGTCCAACTAATCAATTCAGTACTAATCAGTTTGCATATGTATTGGGCACAGGTTTTCATATTGCCTAAAAAGGTCTTACAAGAAATTTGTAAAATCTGCAGGGCTTTCTTATGGAGTGGACAGTATTTTTGTCAAAAACCAGGTTCTGTAGCTTGGGAAAATTTATGTAAACCAAAATCAGCTGGTGGACTGGGTTTTAGGAATGTGGAACTATGGAATGTTGCTTTCCTAGGCAAATATGTATGGGTTGTGTCAACTAAACAAGATAGTGTTTGGTTGAAATGGATTTCATCAGTATATCTGAAGGAAGGAAACTGGTGGAACTATGTGCCTGATGCAGGTGCTAGTTGGTACTGGAAGAAGCTTTGTAGTGTCAAGGAACAACTGAAGCTAGTGTTCACACAAGATGAGCTTAATCAAATGCAGAAATATTCTGTTTCAGCTGTTTATGAGAAGTTGTGTGGCAATGCAAGTTCTGTAACCTGGGATTCAGTGGTCTGGAACAGATTAGGTACACCTAAACACAGATTTATCACCTGGTTAGCTGTACAAGGGAGATTGCAAACAACAGCTAGGCTTGCAGCTTATGGAATCAGTGCAAATGATCATTGTCTGATGTGTGATAGTGCTAGTGAGACACATCAGCATCTGTTTTTTGGATGTACTTATAGTGCAGCTTGTTTGAGGATCATAAAGAGGTGGCTCATTATTAATTTTGCTGCTGAAGATTTATTGTTGCTGATTCGAAGAATTCAGCAGAGCAGAAGGTCAAAGTTCCAGAAGCAAGTTATACTTGCTAGCATAAATGCCCTGGTATATGCTATTTGGAATGCTAGGAATTTTGTATACTGGAATCAGTATATGCCTAGTATAGAAACAAGTGTTAAATTGCTTAAGAACAACATTAAAGCTAGAGTGTTAGCTGTCTTGCCACGAAAAGTTTCTCGCAGAGATTATAATTGGTTTGTAAGTTTGTAAATCAGGTATTCTGAGTGTGTTTAGGGATCTATTTTGATCTGGTTAATCTCCTACAGGTGAAAGGGAGTCCAACCTAGTTGGTTTGCCTTCCTTTAGGTGATTTTAGGTTGTAAAATAAGAAGTTTCATTAATCTACTTACTTAATTAGCAAAAAAAAAAAAAAGGTAGCGTGTGAATTTTTTTAAAGCGTTAATTATATTTTGGACCGACCAACGTAACGAATTTTGCAACCCCATTTCCTTCTTATGTTGTCCAAAATTTAGAGGAGTATTAAGCATAGTATTAGCATCTTCTAACCCTCTTTGTAACCACCAAGAGATGAGGAGTCAACCCTTCATAAACCCCCCATCAATTGCCACCATTAACCCGCCATTAACCCACCTTAATGCACCCATAAAATCTTTGCTTAATGAGGTTATTAATCAGGTTTTTGCTGCATTCTAACCCCCATTTTCGCCCAACCCTTAGAGAGGAAGAGAAAGAGTTCTTCTCTCTTCTCGGATTTTCGTCCATTTTTGCACACATAACTTGTTTGCATCATATCTCCTTCGCCTCTTATCGGAATTGGACGTGTGAGTAGTCAAAATTCATCTACTCGGAAAGATCTTGCTCCTGGTATAATTTGTTTTTGAAGAAAGTGAAAGACGCATCTGCAGTTTCCATTTCAAACAGACGACTCATCCGGTTTTCTTGGAGTTTTCGGGAGCAATGTTATTCTCTTCTTTCTTTGCCATTCTAATATTATTTTCCACCTAAAATCCAGGTAACTAGCATCTCTTCTAGCACATTAGGATTAGAGTAGTCATTTTGGTTTTGTTAGGATTTATGTTAGTTAGTTAGAATTTGTGTTATTAGGCTTACAAGTATACTAGGGTGTTATTAGAATTATTCTTTGCTATTTTTTATTCATGTTAGTATCATGTTAGGATTGTATAAAATGTTATTCTTCATGCCTAATGTTATGCTTGTGATGTTATATATATTATTATCATGAAAGTATTAGGAATTGGTGAAAAATTAGTAGCATGATGTTAGGGTTATATTTAAGCATGTTTGTTGATTGTTGTTTAAGGTTGGGTGTGGTTTTGGATGAATTCTTGTGGTTTTAGTGATCTGGAAATTATTTATTTTGGGCTATGATTCACGTATTTTGTGATTAATCATGTTAGAATAGTTAATATATGTTGAATTATCATGTTTGGGGGCTATGTAATTTATGCTACATGTTAATCCTCATGTTAAACTAGTTAATTTTCTAAGGTGTAATCATATATTGGCTTGGGTATGTTTCATTTTGATGTATGAGTATATGTGGTGAAAATTTGGGTGAAATAGCATACCTATTGTTGTGCACGAGGAAAAGAAACAGAAGGCCTTTCGCGGGCCGCGAGCTATTTCACGACCTGCGACCAGTTTGGACAATGTATGTTCAAAGTGTCATATCTCAGTCGTTTTACCTCGGAATTGAGCTTATGACCACTTGTTGGAAAGCTATTGAGATAATCTTTAAAATGCATTTAGAATTTCATAAAAATACTGTGTAGTCTGAAAGTTATGTCTATTTGAAGTTGCTGCTTATGTTGAAAACCATTTCAAAAGACGTACCTTGTTGTGTTGAAGCATGTTAAGACTTGTTTTGAGGTGAAATCTTGATATATGGAGTCTTTTGAAGAATTGCTGCATGTTTTATTTATTTATTTATTTTTATTATTGAGTTGAATGATATATTTACTTATAGTTATATTGTGAGTGTCTTATTTATTTTATGATGGTGTTGTTGTTTGTAATTAAATTGAGATTATAATAATGTTGTACTTTCATTAATCAATATCTAAGTTGTCGACGTTACAGTACTCGAGGGAGAATAATATTGTCTTTAGTACTGTTTCGCCAAAAGTTATGTACGGGGGTATTATAACTAACGTTGTAATTAACCTTGTACCCAAACTCGGACAACGAGAGTGTAGTAGTTAGAGTATTTGACTATCTTGTATTTTTGGTGTATAATTATGTTTTAATGAAGGTCTATTCTTTTTAGTCTGGTGAAATGATTTTATTAGTATTATTATTACTAATACTTTGGGATGAATAAATATTGTTGAATTGAAACTCTTGGATTGTGATCCTAGTTTCTGCTGATTTTGGGTGTAAGGCCTTAAGGGCATCCTTATTATTTATATTTGAGGATTAATGGATGAATAAATTATTGTATTTATTTGTAGAACTATTTTATTGAGATTAAGATATCCGGTGGGATAGATGTAGTCCCCGGTGAAGAACATGCCAACCACCTAGGTTGCGATTTAGGGGTATTACCTAGGTTAATTGTTGTCGTGAGGTTGGGAAGTCGATTTGGGTACTATCATGCATCGGGAGTTTGGCCATTCTTAAACACAGGCAGTAGGGAACGTAAGCCCATAGGCTGTCTGGAGATTTCGATCTGACAAACCTTAGGAAGTGGGTTGCGATCCACTGGCGTTCTGGTCTTTCTCAAAACCAATTATATTATTTTGTTTAATTATTTTGGAGGCTTATGTTATGGATCTTGTATGATTATCTTCAGTTCATTATTGTTGATTTACTTATTGTTATTAGAAGCATGTTGTTGTGTAGTAACATTTATTTTAACTTTACTTAAAATTGCTATTTGAATCCTATATTGGGCTGGGAGAGCTGTTAGTTACTCCCCACTGATTGTGGATATTTGTTGTATATTTTACTGGCTTTGTTGATGGGGATTTTCTTTGATTTTGGGCTCGGGTTGAGATGCGAGAAATAATCTATTAGGTGTTTTAGTTCTAGACTTCTTTTTAGTTTGAGATAGTTTTCTCATTTCGATTTTAATCTAAGTAATTAATTTATCTATAGTATTTATTTAAGTTTGTTTTTATCACTTAGTTATTTAAACACTATTCTTGTAGTAGTGACATTCCCAGAAGACGATGTTTCCGCCATCGTCCTATTAAATATATTAATTCTTTTTCTTTTCCGCTTATAAATATTTACCCAAATTTTATAAATATTAATCCAAAATCATAACTAATATCCTAAAAATCATAACTGGTTACCCTAATATATACTATTAATTGTTAATCCTAATTCCTACACCATAACTTTTAACTTAAATATGTGTAAAATAAAAAATACTATCAAACTATAAGAAATTTAAATAAGAATTGACAATTATATTAAATTTAATGATATAATTTCGTACACCTATTAGTGATATTTCCAAAGATAAACTAATATACAATATTATGTTCTATATAATATCAAAATCTTAAATATGTGTAAAATAAAAAATACTATCAAACTTTAAGAAATTGAAATAAGAATTGACAATTATATTACATTAATGATATAATTTTAAACACCTATTAGTGATATTTCCAAACATAAACCAGAGTCTTGTCAGGGAAACTGTCAGTGCTATCCTCGCCATCTTCATCAGACAGTTGAGCAGAACCATGACCCTCGGGATTGGTAGCCTCGGATGGGGGAGCGTCGCTAGTTGGAGCCGCGGACGTTGGAACATTCTTAGCAGCAACAAAGGTCTCAAGATTGGGGACCTCTGTCACAGTAGCATCCGACTGGGGTCTGGCACCCTGGACTCGGGAAGCACCGGGGTCGAACAACATCTTTCTTCCCGGTCGACATTGAGCTTTGTGACCTCGGCTTCCCGGTCGGAGACACCTTCTTTAGCGTTTCGACCTCCTTGGTCAAGGTGGCAACGTCTTCCTCGAACTGAGCTCGACGATTAATCACCAATGTCATCTGAATAGAGGTATGCACAGAGGTGATCATGGTCAATAATTAAGCAGTAAAACACGAAAAATCACACTCGGGATAGTCTTATACCTCAAGCCAAGACTCATAGAGAGCATTGACTTCCCCATACCCAAGGGCCAGGAGCGCCTCGTCATCAGCGTCAGTATAGATCTCCTTGACGACATTATTCACCCTAGCCAGCTTCTAGGGCTTAGTAATGGAAGTGAAGGGGGCATTAGACCCTATCTGGTCAGCTCGGGATCTTATGGGTAGAGGCTCATCAAAAACCTCAACATGATCATGCAGGTCCTCGGGCTTCCTCTTACTGCCCGTAGAAACACCCGAGGATGCCTTCTCAAACACCTTTGAAGCCACTCTCTCCAATGTTTGGGCCTTCTCGGTGTCCCCCTTCAACTTCCGAGAGCGGACATGGGGCCTCTTGGGCTTCTTGGAATCCGTATCCTGAAGATTTGCGAATTAGTAAAAGTCGGGATACTTTATGAAGGATAACATAATGAAATAACATAATGAAATAACATAACGCCTTCGGGGCGGAGGGATTGTCATTGTTTCCTCGTCCGGTTCATCCAACAACTTCGAATCCAAAACAACGTTGTCGACGTATCACTCGGCCATCTCGGGATCCAATCGATGTCGGGACAATAGACGGATTGAGAAACGAGGAAAAATGTCAAACACTTAGCATAAAAATAAATTCATACACTTAGCCCTACACTGGAAGTGGAACCACCCCGGCCCATGAAGATCAGCATGGCCTAACATTAAAGTGAACATATTGCGCCATAAGCGCAATCTCGGGGATACCCCGAGAGACTCACAAACGGCTACAAACCCATTTATTGAGAGGCAACTGTTGGGAAGAAGTTGGGTTAATGTCAACTGATAAGCATTTAGGAGATCCTTGATGAACGGGATCAAAGGGAACCTAAGGCCCATCTGCATACTTTGCTGGTACACCGACATAATCGTGTCTCCCCATTAAGGCCCCAATGATGTAACATACCGCAGTCTTAATTGGTCCGACCCAAAGGCAGAGCAGTTCGAAGAGCCAAAGTTATTTTAAAAAGTGTTAAAGCGTATTTTAATGATCCAAAATCGTATTGTATTTGGAGCCCAACTCTTTGAAAGGCCCATTTAATTATTCATTGATAATTAATTATTTTATTTAAATAAAATAAATATTTTCAAAGATATTTTATAATTAAAATCGGATTTTATCCCGTAAAATCAGATTTCGGAGGTTAAAAGATAAAAGAAAATCGTCAAAATGCGTTTTTATCAAAAAGTTGTCAAAACGTGTCAAAAGCAACTTAATAGCTGCAAGACCAAAAGAGGGTGAAAAGAACCGAAAGCCCCTCTTTTACTTTGAAGTTCTTTCCAGATACATGACTTACATACCCGGCTCAACCAACATTCTTGGAAAACAATCGAATCGAGGGTCCGGAGGAGAATTGGCCATTCAATCTTGTGAACTAATCGAGACCGAAATTGGAAAAAGAGATACGAACGAAGAAAAATAACCAATCGATGAAAGAACATGAAACCATTATGTTTCAATAGAGGTACGAGAAACGGTTGAGGGCAATGAAGTAGGTTAAATTTTGCGAGATGTTCCAACCAGTGCTGGATGTGATTCCAAGAGCCAAACGAGAATGAATACCACACAGAAGAGTCAAGACCAGGCTCCCTAATAGAATGTTTAACCGGTCCATTCCGGATTGACCGAATTGGTACAGAAGTTGTAATATGGGAAAACTACAGAAAACACGACTTATTTGAATAACCCGGTGACCTACCAATTGTAGAAGTAGGATCTTTGGCAAGCAATATTCGAGTGTACCATCTTCTTTCTCATTTCGAAGAAAAGGTGCGGGGGAAATGGAAACAACAGAGGTGGTGCGCCTAGTGGACAACCTGCGCCGAGCGCAAAGTAGTGCGCCAAGCACACAAGTCTGCCACGTAAGCGTGCGCCAAGCGCACAAGACTGCCACGTAGACATGTGTGTCACACAGAGTCGTGCGCCGAGCGCACTTCTCTCTGCGATGCACATGTTGTCAATATTATCTTTTTTAAAGCGTGTGCCACGTGGGCACTGATGATTGGTCATGCCGCGTCAAGCGCACCAATGTGCACCTGACACGTGTGTTTGTGCGTCACATAGCCTTCTATGCCTGGCGCAGCTGGCGCGTGAAGCGCAGTTCCGTTTTCCCTATAAATAAGCTTCAATTTTCCGAATTAAAATACGGTTTTTTCACACTTAACACTCGACTTTTACATTACGAATACCTTACGAATTCTCTCTACAAAACTCATAACTTTCAAATATACAAACACAAACACATTCAAATCTACATACTTCCAGACATACATATACGTTCAGATCTTCAGGCTTCACGATTGCTCGTCCCGAAGGTTGTCAATCTCTCAGACCCAAGCCACGGTATTATCCTGAGGGTCCTTGAATCAATTTATTATTTTTATATTACTAACGATTTCCTTCATAATGTAGATCTTTAATATAAAAATTGCTCTTTTGTATATTCTAACCTTTTGTTTCTCTTTTCTATTTATTTTCATATATTATTGAATGCTTGTCTGATTGTCTTGTTATGCTTTTTTATCACCCATATGTTATTATTTCTAATCAAGACCTAAAGAACTGTTCTAATATTAATCAGATAATTTGGGCAACCTGTTAGGTTCCCTGTAATTTTGATTGCTTTATAACATATCACTAAAAAATAGTCTTTTTATGTGTTTCCTGAACCAACCTAGACTAAATTATTTTTAGGGTGCATGAAAATATTATTTGGTTAATCTATTGCATAAAAATTGCCATGAATCGATATTTAGTAGAGGCCAACAATGGGCGAATATGGTGCATTATGACCGTGTTCGTACCCTCACCCCCGAACTCAATCTATGGTTCATGACCAACTATGGAGTCAGGACGTGGAAATCTACATTGGATAAGTCCCGCAGTTGTCCCTTTGATTTTCCAATATCCAATTAGGTTTATGAGTCTTCAAAACGTTTTCAATAAAACCTTAACAATGGGATAGTCAAATACACGCTCACACCGCGTATGCGAAATAAAAACACGCCTACAACGATTTAGCACGCCAAATTTTACCAATATCTACGTATTTAGAATCAAATTAATCATACTAAACTACAAAAAAAAGAACATCATAAGTAGATCAAAACATTTTAAGTACTATTTGGCATTAGAAGAGAAAGATAAAGATAAGAGAGAATTTTTGGGTGGTATATAAAGTATTTAGCAATTCATGTTGTTTCCTAGCAAAAGCTTGTGGAACACCATAGTGAGCTTATCAATTTGACTTAACCTACTTTCTCTTTTCTTTTCACTTTCCTCTTGCATGTTCAATACCAAAAAGAATCATAATGAAATAATTTGTGTATTTGAGAGAGTAGCATTAAGAATCAGATTTGCATACAAAAAGTCTCAATCATCAAGCTACTAACTAAGGGCTCGTTCGGTATCACTGTGGTTTTCAGTTTTTTCTATTTAAAAGTTATATGATATATGTCCTATAATGAAAAAACAATTAGTCAAACTTATTAAAAACATGAAAATTTTGAAAACTGACAACTAAAAAGTGAAAACCACTTTTTCTGGTTTCTTTTTTTTGTTTTTTGTTTTTTGTTTTTTGTTTTTTGTTTTTTGTTTTTTGTTTTCAAAAAAACTGAAAACTGGAAACAAAAAACGATAACGAACAGACCCTAAGCTATTATAACCAATATGTCTATTAGAACTCACTGAAAGTCACTATGAAGCTACTAGTCACGCTAATAAAACAACAACATAAATCTATTAGCCTTCGCTAAAGTCGTCGTTGGCTACTGTTAGGAAACGGGGTGTTGTAGTTTGATTAATGCGGAACAAAATCAATGAAATAATAAGGATGAGAAAAGCAATAAATAAGAGAAACAAAAGAACACAAGGATTTACGTGGTTCGGTCAAAATAGATCTACGTCCATAGATGGGGAATTCGAGCTTCTTCACTATGATGGAGAAAAACCAAAGAGAATAATACAAGGAGTCCTAAATTCTAGAGGCTAAAAGTGTTTCATAAGTTGTGTAACTAATAATGAACACCAAGGGGGCCTTTTATAACATAAGGAACCCCGCACAAAACCCTAAAAGATACTCCATACACAAACCCTAAAAATAATCAGATTCGGGAAACGTGTCACGCGGCAAAAATTTCAGCCGCCCGGTTGACCGAGCCAAACCGCCTGGTCGGGCGAGACGAAATTCCAGTTCGACAGTTCTTCGTAAAACAACCATAACTTTCTCGTTTCTCAGTGGAATTGGGCATATCACCTGTCGTTGGAAAGCTCTTGGAACAACTTTCACCTCCAATTTGAATCACATCAAAAGAATTTATAGATTGAGAGATATGTGTATTCAAAGTTAGCCTTATGCCAATTTCACAAGATTTCAAGTCACAAATAACAAATCTCCACCTTGACTTGAAACCAATCGATCAAGATACCTCCACCTTGAACCAAAAGTGATGCTCACCCAAAAAACCATAAAACCTCCACCTTAAACAAAAATTCCATAAGCCTACTCACTTTAGGCAATCCAGAAAACGGACATCTTCTATAATTGTGTACCGATGCGTCTTCGAACACAAAACTCCGTATACGAAACCATCACATGGCCTAGATTGAGAGTATAAAGTCACCAACGCCAAGCATGCTTATTCAAATTGACCAAACTCTCTTCAAACACTTCTTCATCTCAATAACAAACTCAAGCACTTCTAGGAAACTAAATGACATCAATAATTTCTAAATTGCAATTGTACTTAACAAAACACAAAAGTACCAAATTTGATATAATAAATAGCATAACTAAAACAAAATCTAATGCATAACCAAGATTGCTACTTTACTACAAAACTCAAAAAACAATCTATCATAGACTCCATAGCAAAAAATCCACACGGTTTCTCGTTTCACCAAGAGATCTAATAAAAAAGGGCACCAATCATAAAGAGATCGTAGAAACCGCAGCCCTAAATCCTGTAACCCTAAAGTGCAACACCATCATCAAAGACATCGTTGGCAATATTTGCGGATTGGTCCTCATTGGACTTTTCCCCATTCTTCTTCCTGAATTTCCAACACTCAGCTTTGATATGACCCTTCACATGACAATAGTTACAGATTTTATTCTTACCAGAATTCTTTCCACCATGAGCAACCAAAGCATTAGTTTGAGTTGAATTATTAGATTTATTAACCAACTTGTTGTCAATTAAATCTCTCTGAGTTAAGGCATCCTTAACATCCTGCAAACTCAAATCATCTCTACCATACAATAAAGTATCTCGAAAGTGCTTATACGAAGGCGGTAAAGAACACAACAACCTGATAGCCATATCCTCATCATCGATGTTTTGCAAATCCATAATAATAGAGAAGAATTCATCTAAATGAGACTCAAGCGGTTTACCTTCTTCTAGACTGAGATCATGAAGTCTAGATTTGAGTAGTAGACGGTTGGTCACGCTCTTTGTCATATAAAGTGACTCCAACTTCAACCACAAACCCGCAGCAGTTGTCTCCTTGGCAACCTCTCTCAAAACTTCATTAGATAGACATAAATGAATCGCCGAGAGTGCCTTCAAATCGATCTCCTCCCACTTGTCATCCATCATACCCGAAGGCTTTTTGGATGCACCGTCAAGAGCCTTGTGACAACCACTTTGAACCAAGATGGTTTTCATCTTCAATTGCCATAGGCCAAAATTTACTTGCCTATCAAATTTCTCAATATCGAATTTCATTGACATAAT
Source organism: Beta corolliflora (assembly GCA_947648045.1). Taxonomy (NCBI): domain Eukaryota; kingdom Viridiplantae; phylum Streptophyta; class Magnoliopsida; order Caryophyllales; family Amaranthaceae; genus Beta; species Beta corolliflora. The sequence continues at coordinate 67,638 of CANSZD010002078.1, forward strand.
AGAATCAAACTCATTCTAGAAACACCTAAGATCTTAAACAACCAAGCTCTGATGCCAGTTTGTTAGGAAACGGGGTGTTGTAGTTTGATTAATGTGGAACAAAATCAATGAAATAATAAGGATGAGAAAAGCAATAAATAAGAGAAACAAAAGAACACAAGGATTTACGTGGTTCGGTCAAAATAGACCTACGTCCACATATGGGGATTCGAGCTTCTTCACTATGATGGAGAAAAACCAGAGAGAATAATACAAGGAGTCCTAAATTCTAGAGGCTAAAAGTGTTTCATAAGTTGTGTAACTAATAATGAAAACCAAGGGACCTTTTATAACATAAGGAACCCCGCACAAAACCCTAAAAGATACTCCGTACACAAACCCTAAAAATAATCAGATTCGGAAAACGCGTAACGCGGCAAAAATTCCAGCCACCCGGTCGACCGGGCCAAACCGTCCGGTCGGGCGAGACGAAATTCTAGTTCGACAGTTCTTCGTAAAATAACCATAACTTTCTCGTTTCTCAGCGGAATTGGGCATATGACCTGTCGTTGGAAAGCTCCTGGAACAAGCTTTCACCTCCAATTTGAATAACATCAAAACCATTTATAGATTGAGAGATATGTGTATTTAAAATAAGCCTTATGCCAATTTCACAAGATTTCAAGTCACAAATAACAGCTACTAATTAAGCTAATACTTGTAACAATAAATTTTGCTTAATTTTCAAAAACACCCTACTTGCTTACTTCATGGCAAGTCTCGGTTCACAACTTTTATTGTTTTTGGCTTATGTTGATGTAGGATACCAAAGCAGATAACAGACATCAGGAAGGTATGCAACATAATTTCATAAACCAGAAATAACCTTATTTCTTGAGAAGAGTTTCACCAGATAGATTTGCGCACTAGGTAGCAGACTATACTACCCTAAAGGCCTCTAATAGATTAAGGTGTCCACCACTATATAAAGAAATATTCATTCTCCTCAACTTTAGATGTGGGATTGCTAAGATCTTAGGCTCCTTCTCTCCTCCTTTAAAGAGTCTGCGTCTCCGTAGGCACTACAGGACACCCAAATAGGCCCTGGCTCTGATACCATCTGTAACACTCCTAGGTGTTAAGGAGCTTACTAGTAGATATTGTCCTTTATGGGCCATAACACTCAAGGTTTTTCTTTGGTGCACCAAAGAAAAACCTTGCGGGCTATGACCCATACAGGATAATATCTACCTAGGAGTGTTACAAGTGTAGCTAGGCATTTGTCGTGTGAAAAGTGTTTGATATGCTACAATCAGGCTGAAACTTATAAGAACCTGTCAATGATTCTAACACAATCTTGATTATATAAACACTAAATACTTGTTCTAATACAAGCTTAGTTACATGAACCTAAAATTGAATTTAACATGAGTTCATCATCTATTGTCGTAAGTTTAATTTTTTTTTTCATTTCATTTCTTTCTTTTTTACCCTTTTTTAAGTTGAATTGATTGTTCAGTTGAGTACTTAGTTTGGGGGAAAATCATTCAAACAATTCAAAGACCATTAAATAAAATTCAATTGAAGAAGAAGTGGTGATAAAACTTAGGGTTGTGCGCTTGAGTTGAGTCTGGAAAGTGGAGGATGAAGTAAGAGAGAAGAGAGATGAACACATTTGGGGACTTTTACAATAAATAATTTTCTTTTTCTTTTTTTCATTTGCGACTCGAGAGTATCAATAAGTTTTACCTACAAACTTTTGTTCAGGAAGGATTTTACCCGGTTCCTATTGTCCAAAATTCAAATTCAAACATTTCCCCTATAAGTTTTAATCCAAATGTACACCATACTCCCAAACCCAAATCCTATACCCTATACTCTAAAGTATAAACCCTATACTCTATACTCTAAACATCATTCTTGAATAATGAATAATCATAATTGAGCTATATGATATGGTAACAAAATTTTACATTCTTTATATAATATGTTACCTACATAAAAAGTGCTACTCTCTAAATTTGAGATGGTAATTACCTATTAAAAAGTGTTACCTTCAAAGGTTACATATCAAAAAGTATTCCAAGTATGAAAAAGTTTTACTTATTAAAAAGTGTTACATGTCACTATTACACATCAATAAAGTGCTATAAAAGTGTTACATATATGTCAATGAAAACTGGATCTAAAAATTTGTTACCATATAGTGTTACTTAGGTCAATTACGTAGTAGTGACAATTTGGTTTTGCCATCTATAGTGAAATAACATTTGATACAATTTGATATATTTGTCTATTAATTTTTAACTTTTATTGTTAATCAATCTTATATGCCTTTATATTAATAAATTAATTTTAATTGTAAAAGATACACGAATACTTCAACCAGTGAATTTGTCATTTCTGCCCTATTTTGAAAATCTTTTACTAATACTTTTAGAATATATGGAGAGTGTAACATATTGAAATATTACTATTGTCACACAAAATATCTTCTGCCGTTTCCATACAAACTTCTAGATAGATTTGATATGGTGCATGCCTATATAACTTTTCTCTCGAGCCTAAAAACATCCCCACTGAAACCTTGAAGCACACAAATACAAGAGCCACCTTGCTAGGCTCGCTGGTGACTGGCCTCTCAGCCTTGTTGCTGGCGAGCCTAGCCACGTCGCTGTCTAGTTAGGTTTAGTTCTCGGGTTCCCTTCTCCCTTCCCCGCTGTTCCCCCACCCAGTTCCCTTGTCGTCCCCCTTCGTCCCCCGTGTCTCCCATTTTCTTTTCCCTGTTCGTCCTCCCGCTTCCCCATTCGATGGTTCTTCCTCCCTCGTGTCCTCCCTTCCTCATCCCCTATTCGTTGGTTTCCCCTTCCCCTTCCCTCGTTTGTTGGTTTTCCCTGCCCCGTGTCTCCCATTCCCTCTCCTCTAATTGTCGGTTTCCCCTTCCCCGGTGTAGAGTAGTTCCCTTCCCCTTCCCCGTTTCCAGTTAGCTTCAGCTCTTAGTGGTCTAGATTAGGGTCGTAACGAAGCAAGCGGTGCAGTAGTTGTGGTGGACCAAACCCCGGCGCCGCCCCTCTTATTTGCTCTATGCTTCTTCTCTAAGTATTTTCCTTTACAATAATTGTTACCCTACATGAAGATTTGGGGGCGAAACCCCAACAATTCAGGTGCAGCACCGCAAGAGTATGGAGCATCGACGGTCCGGCAACAGCTGCATGGAGGATCGCGCGGCAAGCTGGTGGTTCCCGCTGCTGCCCCAGTGGAAGTCGTTAGTTTTTGGGGCGGTTTATGGGTTAATTTGTTATGGTTTTACCTTGGTTTATGTGTATTTAAGCAGATCTGGTTTTTCTATGATAAGGACTGATATAAGAAATCAGCAGATCAATAGGGTAGTTCATCCTGGAGTTCACCATGCTTGGATAGGTAGAACATTACGTATTTATGTGTTGGCGAAGAACAGAGGTGTTTATCCTTATCAAGATCTCTGTTCTCAGGTTCAGTTTGAACCTAAATCTGTTATGTTTCAATCTTCTTGTTTAAGGATTGCAAGTTTCGGTTGCAATCTTCGGATCAGGTGGTTGGTTGACGAATTGAAGAAATTCATTTCACCCTATGTTTCTGTGATGACTTTGGGAGTTCATTGCAAGTTCTCAGAAACGCATCTCGTGGGAGGACCTCCAATTTAAATTGGAGCAAGTTTCGACCTCCACAAATGCCGAGTTTGTGCCTCTTGAGGAGAAACTCATGCTACCCTCTGTGCAGGGTACGAAGTCACGAAAGAAAGTGCCTTCAGTGGTAGTTTCACCTTTAGAATCGCAGGAAGAGTCCTCATTTTAATGGCCTTGGGATTTACTATCTTGTGAACCAATGGTTCACAAGAACATATTTGGCAATCCATCTTTGAAGACCGTTTTGGTTTAATCTCTCGACAGTATCCATCACATGTCATATGTTTTTCAGCTGCAAGACACAAAGGTCATCTCCATCAACAAACGCGTAAGGGAAGTTCCCTATGTGATTTCCGTCATATCCTCTGCATAGAACGTCGGATTGGTAAGGTAGCACGATAGTTTGTAATCTCTAGTCTGTTTTATTTTCGTTGGGTTGTAAGAGCTAGTGTAGCTCATTTTAGTATTTGTTTAGTTGTCGTTTATCATTTGGATGTACTTCTTGTAGCTTGTACTTCTGTTTTCAATTAATGCAAATTTCTCCGATGTTAAAAAAAACTTATAGATAGCATGAATTCTTTATATGAACATAACTCTTCGGTACTCAATTTAATTCATCAAAAACTTAAAAGATATAGAGAACCAAGAATTTGTAAAATTAAAGGAAAAAAACAAAAACAAAAAAGACACAACAAACTCATCAAACATAAGTAAGAACCCGTTTTGAATTGAGAGAAACTGAATTTAACTGAACTGAAATGAGAGAAATTGAACTGCAGAGAGTAACTGAACTGAAACTAAAAGTGAATTGAACTGAACTGAACTAAACTCAGAATAAATCTAAAAGAACACGACCTAAGTCAACTTTATTTGAATTATATTTTGTGCAATCATGATGGACACGATTGACAGTCAAGAATAAAGCAGCGACATTACCACGAAGACAATGAGCAAATGACAAAGGGAATAGATCAAGCTCCCTTTACAAAAAGCCCAACAACCAACAAAGAAATATTTCACCACCAATATAATCTCCTATTTCATCAGCAATATAATCTCCTATTTCATCCAAAATAAATGTGATCTCCTTGCATATTCAACTTCAGTGGATGATTTGGACACCGTTATTGCTTCTCTGTCTGCGCGTAAGGGAGTGAAAATTATTAACCTAGCTAGAAATGCTTTAGCTTAATCTGGAAACTGGAAACTGAATTTAAGAAAAATATATATGTATGTATATATTTCATACTATTTGAGTACATGACAATATATGTATCATACTACTATATGTTCCTTCTGCATGTGCACTTTTGCACAAGAAATTGGATGCCAATTGTTTGAAATTGAATGAACTGTCATGGAACTCCGGCTTGATAACCTTGACGAGGTTTCACATTTATGGAATCTAATACTCTATATTAGTTTTGCTATTGGAATAAAGGTAAGAAATGAAATGGTTAAATTGTTAAGTATACCGGTGGAACTAACATCACAAAGAAGTTAGGTGTTCCATCCAACTTTTAGCAATATATTATTTTGACCATTTGACGATTTCTTTTCACTAATACTCCATCTGTCCCTCAACAAAATTAAGTTAATAAATAGTTAGAATATGGAAAATTTCGAATGGTAGGCTCCTATTATTGAGAATTCCCAATGGTAGATTCAACTTTTTTTTCCTTCCCATTGCTAAACCTCAGTTTTCTAATTTACCCAAATGTAGCATTAATTAGGCTTAAATGTTAATTTCATGTTTAGTTTCAATAATTCTGTTAAGTTTTGTCTAACCCCCTACAAATCATGATTTATTTAGGTATAGACTTTTAAATAACTAAAAAACAAATTTAATTTTTTTAGAGAAGCACATGAAGAGTATGCATACTACTAACAATATACAGTATATCAAGATATGACAGGATTTATCATAAAGATTAATATTGACCTACTCTTTGACCTTAATAAATCATGGTTAGTAGGGCTTAGGAAAAACTTAACATAAGTATCAAAATTAAACATGAAATTAACGTTTAACCTCATTAATGCTACATTTGGGTAAATTAGGAAAATTGAGGTCTAGCAATGGGAAGAAAAAAAAGTTGAATCTACCATTGGGAATTATCAAAAATAAGAGCCTACCAGTGGGAATAACCCTTAGAATATTAATGGTCAAATTGTATTTTGCCGAATTAAATGAAAGTTTAGTTATTTCAATGTGTTGGGTTTGGGTCTAGTTCAGCAAGACCGAAACCCAAAACCGTATTTCTAAAATGTGGGCTCAAACTAGGGATGGCAATTGAGCGGGGCGGGTGCGGAGGATGGTTCCTCCACACCCGCACCTGCATAAAATTCCCATCCACATCCCCGCCCCACCACCCATTGCGGGGGAAAATTCCATATCCATCCCCGCCCCAGCGGGTACGTATTTTAACCCATCCCCTCCCCACCACCCGCATGGGTACCCGCACCCTCTTCCTACCCGCGTCGTACCCACTTCATCCTCGCCCACCACCCGTATAGGTACCCGCACCCGCTTCGTACCCGCGTCATACCCACAAATTTATATTTTGTAAGATTAAATTATTAATAATATAAGTATATAAATAGGATTTGAATAATAAGTATGCGGGGCGGGCGGGGGGGGGGGGGCGGGCGGGGATAGAGCGGGGGCGGGCGGGGATTGGGTTGGAATAGCATAAAATCCACACCCGCTCCACCACCTATTGCGGGTACGATTTTAATCCCATCCCCGCCAAACCTACACCCATCCGCGCCCAATTGGACGGGGATGGGGACCTTACCCTCCCCAATGCCATCCCTAGCTCAAACCATCTATAGATAATAATAATCTAGACCTTTAAATTAAGTCGGGTCCAACCGGGTATGGATCGAATTTGAGATCCAATGTCATTTTGATAACGGATTTTTCACCATATACCTATGAGTAATTTTGTTTTTCACGATATACCTTTCAACTTTTCAGAATCCACCATATACTCCTTATTTCTTTAAAATTCACCATATGCCATTAATGACTATGGCCATCAACTGTTTTAGTCATTAGCCACCAATTATTTTAATAAACCCTAATTGACCTCTATTTGATCAAATCTTAATTGACCACCGATATATCAAACATGACCCTTTTATCTCTTTTCCTCCAATAATATGGTGCCTATCTCTTCTTCTTATTCAAAAAAGTCACTCTTCCTCGCTCCATAACACTTTTTCCCTTTAATTTAGTCATAAGCGGTGCTTCATGGTGATCTATCTTGATAAATGAGTCAATTAGGGTACGTGTAGTAACTATTCAAGAGTTAATTTAAAAAAATGTTGATAGTTGTTAGTTATTAAGGGTATATGGTGAATTTTAGAGACATTGACAGTCCGTTTGATTAGTGGTCAAAAATGGTGGTAATGGTAATGTAATTTAGTATAAATTTGTATAGAAATTCTAATATCAATACCCATTGTATGAAATTTCATCACAAAATGTGACATTTTCCTTCATAAATCTTCATTACCATTCAATACCACCTTCCCAAGTGGTAATGGATGATAATAATATTTTAGGAAGAAAATGGATATCTGGGGATGAGATAGCATTACTACGGGTAATGAGATGGAATTTTCTTTATAGGTTTATACTTCTCTGTTTTTTTTAATTGCACGAATTCATTTTTGGCACTAAACCAACTTTGTTAACCTATGTTGCATCATTATATTAGAAAAAACATAGTCAAGTTGGGTCTTATTAGATTCGTCTCAATGCAAGGAATCCAAATATCAAATTTTAAAATTTTTTAACTATACACAATTAGAGATATTGGCATTCAAAGAAGTTTCTCGACAAACGTGAAAAACGAAATGGTGCGATTAAAAAGAACAAAGGAAGTACTACAATGCATTACTATTACTAAACGAGCCGTGACGAATATATGGTGAATTTTGATAAGCTTGAAGGTATATGATGAAAAAACAAAATACTCACAGATATATGGTGAAAATCCATTTTAATAAAGTCATAGACCGAATAGATTGATGAAATATTATTTACCAAGTATAAGCATATAATTTTGTAAAATTTTCAAAAAACTACCTTTTATAACCAACTTTTTTCAAAAAACTACCTTTTAAAAATTTTCTTTCAAAAAACTACCTTATATAACATTTTTCGTTCAATATACTACCATGTTACGTTTATATTTAATACTAATCAATAAATGACAATCGCCCTAGGTGTTGCTGCCGATGGAGTAGCGAGAAAAGAAGAGAGAAACGATAGGGGAGGAAAGAATAACAATTTATGGTGACTCAATTATTAGTGATTAAACCCTATTAATGGTAAAATGGTAGTATATTGAAACAAATTTGTTATATAAGGTAGTTTCTGAAAGAAAAATTTTAAAAGGTAGTTTTTTGAAAAAAACTTGATTATAAAAGGTAGTTTTATGAAATTTTCCCTATAATTTTTTTTTTGGATAAGATGAATAGCCCTTGTAAGTGGGAGATTATGGATATCCCAAATTACAAGAGGTAAGTACAAATTCTTATTACAGAGGTAGAAATAGAGTCTCCAACCAATGAGTCTAACCTGGATTCTTTAAGCATATAACAAATTAACAATAGTGAGGAGCGGTAAATGCAAATTTCTGCCTCCCATTTGCAATCTATCTGCAGTAGTTAAACTTGCGTGCGTTGTCCTTTCTATGTCAGTATAGTGGCCTAGATATCATATCTTTCTCAAATCTTCAGGGCAGCCTTTAGTAGTGTCCTTTTAGAGGCTCTGCTTTTGGGGCGTATATTTCTTGGGATACTGAAGCCTTGCTAGGTATGACTTATACGACCTAAGCTTCTCATATGCAGTCGACATATAGTTTCAAATGTGCATCTCAGGGATGGTTTTGGATGTGTGTGAGGTGGCCTACTGTAATAATTTTTCGTCTATAAGGACTATTTTTGAAATATTATGATTTTTATACGTCTGTTCTGAAATAAGTATATTACTTATCTTTTTTATGTGAGAGTTTTTTGGGAAATTCCCAATGGTAACTTCAAACTTTTCGAGTTTCCCACTGGTGATTCTAAGTTTTTTTTATTCCTACTAGTAATCCTCAATTATTGTTTTTTTTTCCAAATGTGACCTTATAGAGTAAAAAAACATTAGTTTCATTAACTTTTCGTTAGAATAAATGTCTCGGTTTGCGTGCTTGAAAACTGTCTAGGTTTGTATGCTGCAAATATTGCTCGATTAAAGTTTTGGGGCTGATTTTAGCCCTTTTCTAGCCCTTAAGGGTCAAATTAAAATCTAAATTGGTTTTCATGCCTAAAAATTAATCCTAAGGAATTGAGTGTCATTTTGGTCCTTAAAGGTCAAATTTAACGTCAAAATTGACAAAAAATGATCGAAAGCACCTTGGTTTTTGTACCAAGACATTAGTTAGAAAGTTAATGGAAAATTAACGGTTTTTTTGCTTTATAAGGTCACATTTGGAACTAGAACAATAGTTGAGGGTTACCAATGGGAATAAAAAAAATTGAGGGTCACTAATGGGAGACTCGAAAAGTTCGAGGTCACCATTGGGAATTTCCGAGTTTTTTTGAGTTAGATGTTTCACTTATTTTTAACATGGAGGAAGCACAATTTTTCATTTCTCCATTTTTAGTTTGTCCGAATTAGACATATCTTTTGAGTAGCGGTGACGACGATCTAGTGATGTTGACATCAAATATGATTCAAAAGGTCTTGGGATCAAGTCTCACCCTTAGGGATCTCCAATCTTCCCTCTTCTTGCAAATGATTTCAACTTACTCATCTAAAAAAAAGAAGGGAAATTATCTCAAATGACCCTGAGATAGAGACAATTTTCCCAAATAACCCTGTCATTTTCACCCCTATCACGAATAACCCTAAACTATGATTTTATCATTAAACTTGACGGAAAAACAAAGGTGTTAACTTGACATTTATAATTTAAAACCTATTTTTGTAAAAAAGAAAATAAAACACAATTTATGTTCTTCATCATACTCAACCATCCTCAACCTTCACCACCACCACCCTTGCCACTCCAATATGTTTTTCCCTCCCTTGAACTCCACCCACCGGCGCACTAGCACCACCCTAACACTGTCTTCAATTCCTACTTTCTTCCTCCCACCAAACTTGCACACCAGCCACCTAGTATTGAAACCCAATAACACACTACACACCACCATTCTTGTAGGCCTCCTGTCCTCGTCAACCGCACCCCTTGATCCTCCTCTTAATTCGCATCTTCTTTCTCACCACCAACATCAATAGCCGCACCGTCCTCCGTCACTTCCACTTCTCACTCACTAGTGGAAAAAATATCAAAGGATCCGGTCAAAATAGGGGTTATAGATTTGATTTTGGATCGGAACGGATGGACACGGATTAGCTAAAAGTGATCAACTGATCCGATATAAAACCGGATCAGTTGACACTTAACTCATCCGGTTGCATCACAAAACCGGATCAATTAGGTGAGTGAACTGATCCGGTTTTGTGATGCAACCGGTTCAGTAAATGTCCATTCACCAAAAAAAAATTTGAGGCTGATTCAGTAAAGCCTCAAAAGTTTGGGGACCTTACTGATTTAGCCAAAAAGTTGACTTTGGGTTCCTATTGGAATTAAATAGAGAAGCCAGTCACACGCAAGACCATACAGATGGAGGTAGCAACACCATACACGACAGAGACGCAACAAAGACGCTGACAAATCAGCGCACATAGAGGAGAGAGAGAAGGATGGAACAACCACCACGAAACACAAAAAGAAGAATAAAAGCTTCAGCACAAAAAACCAACAGACGAGAAGAGAGAGAAACGCGAGCTCAGGCAATTAGCAAAAACGAAATTAGCAAAACACAATCAGAAAAATTAACAAACACAATTAAAGAACAAAAAAATAAACAATACCCATCCAACAAAAACGCGAAAAATTAATAAAAAAAAATTCACCAATATTCAGCCAACAACAATGTAAAATTAACAACAAACTTAACAAGTGAAAAAATAAAAAACGAAAAAAATCTAGTAAACCCTAATTATAAACCAATTATAAAAAACAAAAATAAAAAAAATGAAACCCTAATTACAAACTAAAGCTGACTTTTCTCGTCGCTGCAATTACAAACCCTTATTATACAAAAAAAAATTACCAAAAAGGCGACAATGGATCTTCCATAACCTTCTCGTCGCCGCAAATTTCGAGTAAAGTTGACGTTGGCATCGCATTGACGTTCGCGTTGGTGGTTCGATAAGAGTAGCGAAGATAAGGGTGGTTGGCGTTCTCGTAGTGGTGGTTTAGAAGAGAGAAGGGAGGAGAATTAGGAGTGACGGCTGGGTTATCGGAGGGAGGAGGAGATCAGAAGAGGAAAGAGAAGGGAGGAGTGGAGTGAGGTCGAAGCAGAGCTGAAGATCTGGTGGGTGGTGAGGAGTGACGGCTGGTGAGGGGTGAGGGGTGAGGAGACTTAGGTTAATTCCTGGGTGGTGAAGAGTGAGGGGAAGAGAAGTGGGGGGATGAGAGAGAGAATGAGAGAGGGAGTTAGGGTTTATTTTTTTTTGGGGGGGGTTCGTTTGGGGGAGGGTTTGAGAGGTGTGTATACAATAGGTCGCGTGTAAATAGCTTGATCAAGCGCAACTGATCCGGTTCCTCATAAGTCATATGGACCAGATCAGTTTAATATTTTACTTTTTTTCGCTCCAAAAACCAACATTAACTGGTCCTGTTTTTAAAGAACCAGATTAATTTACTTGTAACGGATCCGGTTTTAAAAGAACCGGATCAGTTTACTTGTGTCATTTAAGGTTATTTCCACTAGTGGCTCCACCCAAACCATGCCATCTCCTCGTACAACCATACACCAGCGCACTCAACCATGGCCTCAACATTTTGACTCCACCGTTCGACCCACTTGCCGGGAGCCGTGCCCGTTCTTCCTTCGTTCCCCTTTTCTTCGACTCAGTTTATGATTTTCATAACTGCTTGTTGGAGAAGATAAATAAACTTCAATGCTGGAGGTTTCAGATTTGTAACCTTGCCATGTCAGCCATTATAGAGTTCATTGCTCGAATTAAGCACAAATAAAGAATACGAGAAGAGGACATAAGGGCGAAGGAGGTTGCGAGTAACGAGGGAAAATTCTAAATTTTACAGCACAATTAAGAAAGGAGATTGCTCGAATTTGGGCTATGATGGCGAAAACGCCAAGCTTGAGAAAGAAGTGAGGAGAGAATGTAGGTATTGGTGGTGGTGGTGGTAGTGGTAGTGTGAAGATGAACAAGAGAGGGAAAGAGATTAAGAACAAGAGAGAGAAAGAGAAATTTCGGTTTTTTTTAAGTATTAATTATTTTTGCAACAAAAAAGTTAACACCGTTAGCCATTCCGTCAAGTTTAATGACAAAGTACAAACTTAGGTTATCCGCGATAGGGGTGAAAAGGTCGGCGTTATTTGGCAAAATTACCTACATTATTTCAGGGTCATATGAGATAATTAATATCCCAAAAAATAATAGATATGTCCTTTTCTATTTTGGATTTTGTCTACTATCTCAACTTTTTTTAAAGGTAAGATGAATATCCCTGGAACAAGTGGCGGGAAATTTGAGGATCTCAGTTTTTAAGGGTCAAAAGTCGAACCATTGTAACAAGGGTGGAAGGAGGACCTTTAACCAATTAGGCCAACATTGATTCTTGTCTACTATCTCAACTACTTTCTCTTAAATATATTATCTCCATAAATCTGTATTTCTTTCTCTTGTTAATAAAATAATTCTTTTATTTCTCAATAAGTGACGTTACAATAAGTGACACCAAGTTTGAAATGACAAAAAAGTTCATTCTTATTACGAATATGCCACTATAAAAGCAAGAAATGACCACCACTTTTTTGGTTCACTCCTTTAATTACCTTACTTTATTGGTTTTCCAACACTTTATCTATCTTTCATTTATTGAGACATGCATGGATAAAGTAGTATTCACTATTTCTAATCAAATTGAACTTTTTTTAAGGAAAACTGAATAGGGGTTTACAAAATTACAATGAAATTGGCTTTAGGACTGCGTGGCTTTTAATGAATCAACTCTTTAAAATATCAACTTTTCTTTGAGGGGTTTTAAAATATCAACACTTCATGAACATTATAGCATATAGTTAAAGATATTGTTGGTTAAATTTGTATATTGGCAAATGTAAAAGTCAAATCAAAGAATTATTGTATATACCATTATTCATTAGAAATCTTCGATCTTTTTAGCATCTTACAGTCTTCGAGCCATCTTTTGATCCAGATGATTATTAAGAGTGTGTTTCCCTTCAAAAAGAGTGTGTTTATATAGAGGAAATTGGTTGCAAAGGGAGAATATAATTTTCTCTTGTTTGGATATAACATGAGGGAAGGACATGAGAGGGAAAGTAATTGGAAAATTTGATTTTCCCTCTTATCTGAATAAATTAAATTCATGTATTGCTGGAAAGATTTAGAAGGAGAATGCAATTTCACTATCTTCATCTTCCTTCCATTCTTCTTCCGGGTCGTTCTATCCCATACGAGATTTATATGCACGTGATGCATTAGTAAGTTATTAGTTAATAGAAGTACATATAAGACAAATGGAAATGTTTTCATGCTATGTTTCATTCTATCTTCCTCTTCCTTCCGTTCTTCTTCAAGCTCGTTACATCTTATACGAGATTTATATGCACACGATGCGTTCGTAAGTTATTAGCTAATAGAAGTACATATAAGTAGAGGTGTCAAAAACTGGGCCAACCCACGGGTGAACCCGTATCCGACCTAGACCCAACCTGTTCCGAGTCGAGAGTGGAAGATTGAAAAGTCGACCCATTCTGACCCAGCGTCTACCCGTGCCCAGTTGGACCCGTGGAATTGGAAACCCAAACTGAACTGGGGCGACCCAGGTTGGACCCATGGAATTGGAAACCCAAACTGAACTGGGGCGACCCAGGTTGGACCCGTGCCCAGTTGGACCCGTGAAGAACGACCCAGACCTAACTTGTTTCCGACCTAAAACTAACCCGCACCCAACTTCACCCGCTAATGACCCAGTTAAACCCACCCAGTTACTACCCGACCCAATTACCACCCGACCCAATTCCCACCCGATCCAGTTTCAACCCGACCCAATACAACCCAACCCAAAACCATTCCGACCCAATACAACCCAACCCAAAACCATTCTGACCCAACCTTACCCGACCCAACCATAACATGTTATTTTTTTATTTTGTATAATACTATAATTACATTTTTTTCACCAAAAACTAGATCTCACTCCTCAATATCCCAACTATCAACAACCCACATTAGATCAAATTCAATTGATCATTTAATGTTCATCAAAACATACCAAATTAAGTTTTAAAAAATTAGAAATACTTTTATGAGTTTCTAAATAATAAAAGAACAAAAATACAATGGTACGTAGTACCAACTCCAACTCTTAATCATGTATTCATGTGATGATTTGGTGATTGATCATTATACTTTAATAATTAAATTTAATAACTTTAAATCTTTAATGTGTATGTACAATGTAATAATGCAAATATGCAATAACCCAATAGGCAATAGCCAATAATATAAGTCTTAGTTTAGTTACTTTTTAAATTTGTAATATAAGTATCAATGTATAATCACAATGTGACAATGACCAATCACATGTTAATTTTTATAACTTCCGACTTCGTAACTTAATATATATGAAAACGCCAAAACGACAATTGTAAAAATTAGACTCTCCAAGAGTCCAAGTCCACCCGAAAGACGACTCGAGCCAAACAAACTCCACCTGATGCCGATGTGTTCCGACCGAAGTTATTCCGAAAGCCAGCTTAAGCCGATCCAACCGCACTCGATGCCGCCTTGTTCCGAGAGCCGATTTGTTTCGATCCAAGTCATTCCGAGAGCCGATTTGTTCCAACCCAAGTCAATACGGCGCCGGTTTGAGCCGACCCAAGTCCTTCCGAGAGCCGATTTATTCCGACCTAAGTCATTCCGAGACCGATTTGTTCCGACCCAAGTCATTCCGAGAGCCGATTTGTTCCGACCCAAGTCATTACGAGAGCCGATTTATTCCGACCCAAGTCCAGCTGAGAGCGGAGTTGGGCCGACTTCACCCTAATCCATTCCGACCCAAATTCACCCAAACCAGCCACCAGCCGACCCAGTTAGACCCAACGCAGTTAGACCCAACCCAGTTCCGAGAGCTCCATCACCAAGTTGGACCCGACCCAAGTCCACCCAGACCCACCCAGTGCCGACCCATGGCACACTCTCACCCAGATTATTCCGACCCAAATCATTCCGACCCAGGTTGGGTCAACCTACACCCACCCAGTGACCCAATTTGACAACAATGTTTGCATCATTATGTTTCATTCTATCTTCCTCTTCCTTCCATTCTTCTTCACGCTCGGTCCATCCCATACGAGATTTATATGCACGAAATGCGTTTGTAAGTTATTAGCTAATAGAAGTACATATAAGACAACTAAGAATGTTTCCATCATTATGTTTCTATTTAATATTAAAATTAACAATATTATAAGAAGGCCTTTAATTTTTATGCTTCAAGTAAACCAAGTTTTTTTTAGAGAGGACCAAGTAAACCAAGTTAGCAACAATGACAAATCTCTAATCATAAACGTCTAATTAGATTGAACAAAAGTAATGAAAAAAAGTAGGGTAAGGCCCTATTCTTTTGGACTTATTTTAAGCTCAATTCAGTTTAGTTCTGTTTAGTTCAGTTCAGTTCAGCTTAATGTTTTATTTATTTATTTTTGTTTTTAATATTACTATTATTATTGTTATTATTCTTAATATTATATTTATTTTTGCATTATTATTAATATAATAATAATTATAATATTATTGTTATTATTATTATTTAATATTATTATAATTATAATTATTATTATTTATTATTATTATTATTATTATTATATATTACTATTATAATTATTATTTATTATTATTTATTTATTTATTATAATTATAATTATTATTTATTATTATAGTTATTATTATTTTTATAATAATAATAATAATAATTACTATAATAATAATAATAATTATTTATTATAATTATTTTTATTATTATCTATACCACCACCAACAAAAATTTAATAAAAATAATAAACAATTTAAAAAATAATAATAATAATAATAATAATAATAATAATAATAATAATAATAATAATAATAATAATAATAATAATAATAATGATGATGATGATGATGATGATGATGATGATGATAATAATAATAATAATAATAATAATAATAATAATAATAATAATAATAATAATAATAATAATAATAATAAATAATTAGTATTGAATATGCAGTTAAGCTAATTTCAGCTCAGTCCAGTTCAGTTATGTTAAATTCAGCTCAATTTAGTTCAGTTCATAAAAATAGAAAGTGATAAAAAAAAGAGAATAGATCCAAGGAAGAAGCCTTGTCTAGCACTTGAATAAGAGTGACTCTTTTTTATACCATCACAATCATCAATTTATAGTTACTCATCTTTATATATGCTATGTTCTAACATCATTTTTTTATATAGTCACCCTTTCTCACACTAATTTGACACGTAAAATTTATCCTTTCTAACATAGTAACATTTTTCCCTCATATAGTCATTCAATATAACCTATATTTACTCATTTTTTATATCTACTATAACTTAGTGACCTTTTTTTTCCATATAGTCATTTTTGTAACCTATAGTTACTTTTCTTTTATATTTATTGTTTTATAACATACTAATCCTTTTTCCCATATAGTCACCATTTCCACTTATAATTACATATGCTAGCATTAGGTTCACACGAAATCTAGTATGAACCAGGTTAATTTAGCTTTTATTTAAACAACTACCTAGTACTTCTATACTGTCTATGTTACAGATAGATCAAATAATATTCAAATCCATTGATGCTAACTTGACTTTTAAGTTTTAACCACATTGTTATGTTATTTCCGTTTTTATCACGTAAGGACCACATAATCAAGTAAAGGCAACACAGCCAGAGTAGTGGAGCATAATTTTACTTCGAAAGTATAACTTTATATAAGTGTACTATTGCATAAAATAAGTCACATGGTCTATATAAAAGAGGAAGTTCAGTGGCCAACCGTGGAGTTACGGCGTCCATTCAAGTAAAGATCAAGAAGATTGACATAGGAAATAATCTAGTTGGCTACTCTCAGACTCGACCACGAGATCTCTACATACAAGATCAGTATCCTTTCTCTAGTACAAACCCAAATGACTCGAATTAAATCATCACAGACCATGAAAGAACATGAGCAAATCTGAAGGATATGATGTCGCTTTCTCTGTCTGTCGGCATTTCTTAGATCCTTTCAATGTCTTTCTTTTTCTGAGTGAAAATACATTCATTAATATGAAATCATACGATATCTACCATTAAAGTTAGAAACTAAAAAATACATACTCCCTCCGTCTTTTTTTAGTTCTTTACATTTACTTTGAAGACACGTACCAAGGAAATATGTAGGGACCATTGAAAAGTAGGGCAATAAAGCATAAAGTAGTTGTCTTTTTGTGTGATGAAGACAAAAATAAGGGTATTAAGGTAAATAATATGTGGATACCACATACTAAAAGTAGAAATATTT
This sequence comes from Beta corolliflora, assembly GCA_947648045.1. Lineage (NCBI taxonomy): Eukaryota > Viridiplantae > Streptophyta > Magnoliopsida > Caryophyllales > Amaranthaceae > Beta > Beta corolliflora. The sequence goes on from CANSZD010002078.1 coordinate 84,978, forward strand.
GGCAAATGTAGCAACTAAAAAGAGACATGTCTAAATGGTAAAATGTAGCAATTAAAAAAAGACGGAGGGAGTATTAAATTGAAAGAAACTTAATTCTAATGTGGCAGCCTTTTATATACCCTCTTTCACATCGTTCGTCGATGCGGCGCTTTTTACGAGGTGCCTAACGATCTGATGTAGTTTTGATGAAAAACTAGAGTTAATTGAGCCGATTGTATGCAAAATTACTGACTACCGTTGCAATCCTGCACAAAATCTTATCAACAATTCAAGCTTCAACTGGAGCCAGGGTCCGAATTCGGCAAACACACAAAGAAACCAAACTAATACACCCAGCGTGAATGGGGTGACTACAAAATCCAAAAAGCTAAAGATCGTCCTACTTGTATTTTACACGATTTTTAATTTACTAATTTGATCACTAATATTTTTTATTGTATAATAATAAAAATAAAATTAAAATAATAAAAATATTTGTTGTCACAAATTTAACAAAATCTCCCATAAAAATAGGTAGGAAACGGAGGAAGTAGTCCTTAAAGTAGTACCAGACTCTTACATTAGAAAAATATGTACCAGTTTTTGGTCCAAGCTATACATGTATTATTCTGTTATACTTCTTCCGTTATTTTTATTTGCAACGATTTGACTTTTCTGCTATTCATGCCCATACTTTGACAGGAAATTTGTGACTAATATATACTCCCTCCGGTTCCGAAAGATCCTCATTGTTACTGTTACTACAGATATATACCAAGGAGGATCAATTTATGTGGGGTCTTGGGTGGGTAAAGTAGGAGAGAGAAAGGGGGTTAAGCAAAATAAATAAATAAAAAGGGGTAAAGTAGGAGAGAGAAAGGGAGTAAAATTGAATTAATAGTGTAATGGTGGACAATATGATAGGGACATGAGAGGGTAAAAAGGGGGAAAAATTTGCCAAATAAGGAATAAAGTAAAAGATGGAGGATATTTTGGAAACGCACTTAAACGCAAAGAGGGAGGATCTTTAGGAACCGGAGGGAGTATATAATACAAACTTTAGCCTCTAAGATATTGTTGGATTTATCTCAATATATATTTGCAAGATTCTAACTTTTTATAATTTTCAGAAATATCTAATTAGAGATATTTATTGTCAAAGTTGTGTATCGGCAAGCGTGAAAATAATTATATATTAAAAAATAGAAGAAGTATATAGCAACATTACTTTTGTTGAATATATTGGAATAATTTAGTTTAAAAGCTTCATAATTTATCCAAAATCTTAACAAAATTAGTTTGTAGTATAATATAATTTTTGAAAAGATTATCGAACATTTTTCATTAAAAGAATATAGCTTTTTTGATCAAATAATTACTTTCCCAAAATATTTCACACATGATTTATGTACGAAATTTTTAATGAAAAAGTGATACATGTTCCATAATTTGGTTTTTGTTTTAGTATAATGTACTCTCTCTGTCCCACAATACTCTTGACACTTATCAGGGCATGTAGTTTTAGATGATAAGTTGTTGTTTGGTTATCAATTGTTATTTTATTGAAAAAGTAGATGTGATAGGAGTTAGTAGGTAGTAAAAGTAGTATTATTTTATTTGGTGTAGAGAGAATGTGGGCCAATGGTTAGAGTTGGTAGGTAGTAGGAGTGGTATTATTTTATTTGGAGGAGAGAGAGTGTGGGCCAATGGTTAAAAGGTAGAAGGATTAAAAAATTAGTGGGTCATCTCCCAAAATAGAAGTGTAAAGAGTATTCTGGGACAGATGAAAAAGGAAAGTGTAAAGAGTATTTTGGGACAGAGGGAGTAATAGATTTTATTATATATAAAAAAGTTTTAGATAGTTTCTAAATTTGATGTTATTGACTTTGACCACTTAGTGGTAATGTATACTTCCTACTTTAATTCCATTATAATTTCATCCTTTCCCATTTTTAAAAGTTGTATATTCACGATTTATCACAAGATACCCTGTGGTTTTGAAAACATGAGTGTTCCGATATGGAATAAATGTTGTTGGGTGAACTGGTATATGCTCGTCAGTTAAGCCGGTTTGATAACCTGCAACACAGAACACGTACACTACGATGGACGCCCCTACGATGCCTAAGTCAATAAAGATAAAGTGATGTTATGGTTTTATATAGAGTTTTTCCCCCTATATTTAAGCTAAAATGTGTATCAATGGTGCTCTTAGGAGCCATTTCACGCTAACTTTCTCCATCTAGTTGTGGTTTTCTGTTTTGTGATGATTTGTAGGTATTAGGGAGCTTTTTCCCTATTTTCTACTGATTTACGTCTACCACAATCGAATGGAGAAGTTCGAAGGCATATTTGATGAGTTCCGGGGTCCCGAGAATACTTTCCGAGGCCTTGGACAAAAGAAGAAGTGAATCCTTGGTGCCTGAAGCCAAGGAGTGAAGAAACGGTGTCTCGCCCAACTCCATCGGGCTGACTTGGCCCGATCGGGCGTCCATCACAGCCAAAAGCAAGTTTGTTGCGGGCCCGATCGGGCGCGCTGTCGCCCGGTCGTTATTTCGTTGAGGAGCCCGATCGGGCGAGATGGCCCGACATCATCGGGCGTGTTCGTAGGCGAGGACGCTCGATGCTGCGCACTGATCCTTGGCGAAGTCCATCGCCCGACTTCATCGGGCGGCGTGGCCCGACTTCATCGGGCGAGTACCTTGTTGCTGCTGTGTGCGTCTTCGACGTCTTACGCGCTGATCCTAGAAGAGCCCGACTCCATCGGGCGAGATAGCCCGATGTCATCGGGCGGATGCTATTTTGGAGCGCAGCTGCTGCTTTGAGCCCGATTTGATCGGGCTGACTTGGCCCGATCGGGCGACTGACTCCGCGTTCATTTAATGAATGTCGGGCTACTTAGTATAAATAGAAAATTCAGAACTTTTATTAAGGATCCATTATTCATCTTTGTTTTAGTCCTTAATTCTCATAGTTTCTCTCAAGAACCCTAGTTACTACTTTTCATTGTGGATTCAAGATCAAACCTTTGGGATTGCTTGCAAGTTCAATATAGTTCGTTTTATTTGGTAATCTTCTTCATTGTTTTCTCCATTATTGATTGCTTTCTCTATTATTGATTGGTTTGATTTCTTAATTATTTGCAATAGTTCAAAGTATGAATTTTTACATTGATTTTGTTATTGTTTTCTCAAGCATGAGTGAGTAGTTTTATTTCTAGGATTGTGGGGATCTATGTATGCAATGAGGGATTGATAGATTAGTATAATTACCCTTTATTTCAATTGTTTCCTGTGATTGAGTCGTTCATGCTAGATTTATGAATTAGGCCTGATTTGTATTTCTACTTTCGCAATATTGAATCTGCTTCGAGAGGAGAGATTTCGTATAGGCTTTCAATCATTAGGCATAGTGATCCTTGACCATGCGAGAGCGGCTAGGTGATCTTTGAGGGAGGTAATGTTCGAGAGAAATTACATGTGCCCTAGATAAATTGACTTATTAGGTGATTATTATTCATCTCTGATTTCCTGAATTGTATGCATAGTGATCCATAATCCTAGTTCTTTATTAATTGATTCTTACCTTCATACTTAGTTCTGTCATTTGCCTATTAGTTTAGTCACACACCCATTTTCAACTGATTTAGTTAGTATAATATTAGAATTCAGATACGATAGTATAACTTTCTCCATGTGGATTCGATCCTGACTTCCCTGACTACTTGTTAGTGGACCTTAGGTTATTTTTGATAAGGTGATACGACTTTAGCTTTGTCAAATTTTGGCGCCGTTGCTCTGGGGAGACGGTTTATTTTTATTTTTGTCGAATTATAGTATTACACTAACCTCTACTCCGAAGAACACCTGTTCTTTGGAGCATCTCACGTTTGTTTTAGTGTTTTTGGTGTATGAGTAGGAAATTGAAATCCCCAAATCTCATTCCATTTGACCCGGAGATTGAAAAGACTGCTCGTAAACTCAAAAAGAAAACTAAGCAAACCAAGCCGTCTGCGAGGACACCTTCCCAAAAGGCACCTTCTCCACCATCTTCACCACAACAAGGATTCCCCGCCTCACCTATTCTTGCTAGAATGGGTGACGAAGCTAAACCAACCTTCGGAGATTATGCACAACCATCTCCCGATAATGTGCCCTACTGGGGGTACGGTTGCCTACTATTCTTGTTGCGAACTTTGAAATCAAGTCTCATGTTCGAATATGGTTCGGAATAATCGGTTCTTTGGGTTACCATCGAAGACCCAAATCGGCACTGCGGCGGTTCTTACAATGTTGTGCTACTCGGAAGCAAGTCGGGTGTTCTTGTTGATGAGATGAAACTCATCTTATTTGGTTTCTCTCTGTGCGACAAAGCTCTATTTTGGTATAATAAGCTGCCTTCCACCATCACCACACAGGCGTAACTCTCAAAGATCTTTCTCATCAAGTGGTACCCTTACCAAAAGATCTGCAGATATGCGTCATGAGATAGTGACTTTCACCCAAGATCCTGGAGAGTCATTGTATGAAGCTTGGGAAAGATTCAAAGATCTACAACGTCTTTGTCCTCATCATGGTTTTGACCAGTGGTATCTGTGCCATATTTTCTACACTAGAGTTGATGCAGATACGAGACGGGTAATTGATGGAGTCTTTGGTGGGTTCTTCATGGATAAAGCCATAGACGAAGGGTATGAACTTCTGGAGAAACTCGCTTCTAACCAAGCGTTTACTATTCGTTCTTCTATGACAAAGGGAGGCAAACATGATGTTGAAGCCATTTCTTTACTGACCGGGCAACTAGCTGCTCTTCACTAGAAGATTGATTCTTTGAAGCTAGGTAATAATTCCTCCCCTTACATGAGTGTCAATGCTATGGCTAGTGTTTCTGGTTACAATGCTTTTATATGTGACGCTTGTGGCGTAGCTGGACATAACTCTCAAGAATGCCCCGCTCTCTCACATTCTAGTGAGCCAGTGCACGCATTACAATTCCAACACAAGCCCCAGTTTGATCCTTACTCCAATACATATAATCCTGGGATGAGAGATCATCTAAATCTCTCGTATAGGAGTAATAATGTGATGAATACGCAACAACAACATTATCCTCAACAACAACAATATCAACCACAAGCTCCTCCTGGATATCAGAGAACTCAGTTTCAACAGCTTCTCAACACACCTCCTTCAGACCCAGCTATTGCTGAACTCAAAAGTCTCATGTTGCAGATGCAGAAAGGTATTATTTCCTTTCAAGCAGATACCAGGTCTCAATTTGAGAGCCTGCATGCTCAAAATAAGCTACAAGGGACGCATAATAAGATGTTGGAGTCACAAATAGCTCAGCTGGCTAGTTCCTCTGCTAGTAGGCCATCTAGGTCATTGCCTTCGCAACCAATGCAATCAAGGGACACCGCCAATGCTATCACCCTTCGCAGTGGAGTGCAGTACGATGCTCCGACCATGCCAGAGGTGGAATCACCAATTGCTAAGAAACCACAAGAAGTGCCTAAGGATGCTGAACCTCAGGCAGAACAAGGAGCTGCAGACAAGACTATGGAGGTGACTAAGGAGAAAACTGTGCCTTCGGTGATCAAGCTACCATTCCCCGAGCGGATGCTCAAGAAGAAGCTCGACCACCAGTATGGTAAGTTTTTAGAGGTGGTAAAGAATCTGCAGGTTACAGTTTCTTTTACAGAATTATTAAATCAAGTGCCTGCTTATTCTAAATTTTTAAAAGAACTGTTGATGAGGAAGCGGACTCTCAATGAGGTGGAAACTGTAGCTTTTACTGCTGAATGTAGCGCTCTTTTACAAAACCAGTCTCCACCCAAATTGAAAGATCCAGGGAGTTTTTCCATCCCCTGTCACATTGGCACCATATTTATTGATAAAGCTTTATGTGATTTGGGTGCCAGTGTAAGTGTCATGCCTCTTTCTATCTGTAAGCTTAGCGAACATGGGTGAATTAAAATGTACTACCATTACTCGCAAATGGCCGACCGTTGCGTGAAATACCCCCTAGGTATATTAGAGGACGTTCCTGTTAGAGTCGGTAAATTCTTTATCCCTGTGGACTTTGTTATCTTAGACATGGCCGAAGACACTCAAACACCCATTATCCTTGGGAGACCTTTCCTCCATACTGCTGGGGCAGTGATAGATGTTAAGAGTGGGAAACTGACACTGAATGTGGGGGATGATAAGGTTATGTTTAGCCTAAACAATGCCCCTAAAAGCCCAATGCTAGAGGAATCATGTTATAGTGTTGATGTTATAGATGAACCGATCCATGATTGCATGCCTCATTCCCCCTCCCATGCTACTTCAAATGATGTGCTTGTCTTAGAGTCTATTACAGGTGATGAGCATTTTCTAACGGTCTTACAGACTCACAAAAAGACCATTGGCTATAGCACTGATGACTTGACAGGAATAAGCCCTGACTTTAATGAGCACCGCATTCATCTACATGAGGGCCACCACACTAGCATTACAGTCCAACGCGGGTTGCAAGAGGTGGTACAACATGTGGCTACTAAACTACTCGATCCAGGCTGATGGGCGGCTGATGTCCATGTCCCTTTCCTTTCCCTTGTTGCAATGAGGCCATTGCCAAGTTCAGCTTGGGGGAGGATTTCTGTAAGTATTAGTATTGTTTTTCTTTTTGTTTTTATTGTTTTTCTTTTTGTTGTTTTTTAGGTTAGTTAAGTTAGTTTAATTGCTTTGAAAAAATAAAAAATCACAAAAAAAAATGAAATCTTGCTGAAAAAACACAAAAATACGAGTTGAATATGAATAGATTGACTGCTTCCCTGTACCCCGAACTTTGCTCCCGAAAAACGATTTAACTCTTTATCTTTGGATAGCTGAGCATTTGTGATTGGGATGTTGTGATGTGATATCTGATTGCCTTGATCTTGAATGAATTTTGATGATAAAGTGCCTATTTTAACTGCATGCTTGAATTGGTTAGATTGTGAGGATTCATTCTAGCCCTCGGATTTATCTCTATATCCGGTCTATTCCTGTGTGTTAGTTCCTCGTAGCATTCTTATCTTGGTTTTGGCTTTGTACTCGTTGATTTCTGGTGACTTTAGACATGTGCTGTGATAGAGGCGTTCATTTGTTTAATCTTTAAGCCTCAGAGTTGTTTAATGAATCAATTTTCCCCCCTAGCCCCGCTGAGCCTAATGACTTCTTTTTGGATCTATATTAAGCCACATTACACACCCTGAGCCTTTACATTGACTATTGTCCCGAGCCTAGCTTAGGGGAGCATTTGTTAAGTTAATATCATATTGTGTGGTTGATTCCGTAGGGCGGTTGGAAAATAATGATATTTTGGTACAAAGAAAAGAAAGAAAAAAATAAAGTGAAAAATGATAGTGAAAAATTTGAAATTTTTTTATGATCTTCACTCATTAACTTTCAAAGCATTGGAAATTATGTTGAAAGAGGCAATTATTGGTTGGTTCGTGAAATTTCAGAGTTGGTTATTATCTTGGTTATGTTGTTGATGCCATGGGAGTTGTTTCGACCACACCTAGTCCTACTAGTGTTTTTTGCTCCCCTTTCTTGGCTTTTCCACCACATTCCTTAAATAATTTCCGTACCTTTACCTGAGCCCCATTACAATCCTAAGAAAGACCTTTTGAGCACATATTTGATTGTTTATTGGAATAATACTGAGTCAATATGCCAAAGTTGAAGATTAAGTTTGTTATTTGAGTCGACCTGATTAGGATGAGCGATATTATACCTTTCTAAACACATGAGAGTGTGAGTGGGAAGGGCTATTATGGTTGGGTTGGTGAGCGATCAGGCACATATTTTGCCTGCCACAAAATTGAGAGGAGTGACACCTCGGTGAGCACCTTTTCAAGATTTGCATGATATGTAGGGCAGCTGCATTTGATGGTTTACTTAAGTGATTGGTAGTCAGGTGATCTGAGCAACTGAACTTGAATTTTGCTTGCTTGAACGATTTTGAGTTGGAAATAATTGAATTTAAAATTTTCTATCTGAGGGGTGAAGCAATCCTATTCTTATTCATGTTGTGCTTTGCTTGGGGACAAGCAAAGGTTTAGCTTGGGGAAGTTTGATGTTATGGTTTTATATAGAGTTTTTCCTTCTATATTTAAGCTAAAATGTGTATCAATGGTGCTCTTAGGAGCCATTTCACGCTAACTTTCTCCATCTAGTTGTGGTTGATTTGTAGGTATTAGGGAGCTTTTTCCCTATTTTCTACTGATTTACGTCTACCACAATCGAATGGAGAAGTTCGAAGGCATATCTGATGAGTTTCGGGGTCCCGAGAATACTTTCCGAGGCCTTGGACAAAAGAAGAAGTGAATCCTTGGCGCCTGAAGCCAAGGAGTGAAGAAACGGTGTCTCGCCCAACTCCATCGGGCTGACTTGGCCCGATCGGGCGTCCATCACAGCCAAAAGCAAGTTTGTTGCGGGCCCGATCGGGCGCTGTCGCCCGGTCGTTATTTCGTTGAGGAGCCCGATCGGGCGAGATGACCCGACATCATCGGGCGTGTTCGTAGGCGAGGGTGCTCGATGCTGCACGCTAATCCTTGGCGAAGTCTATCGCCCGACTTCATCGGGCGGCGTGGCCCGACTTCATCGGGCGAGTACCTTGTTGCTGCTGTGTGCGTCTTCGACGTCTTGCACGCTGATCCTAGAAGAGCCCGACTCCATCGGGCGAGATGGCCCGATGTCATCGGGCGGATACTATTTTGGAGCGCAGCTGCTGCTTTGAGCCCGATTTGATCGGGCTGACTTGGCCCGATCGGGCGACTGACTCCGCGCTCATTTAATGAATGTCGGGCTACTTAGTATAAATAGAAAATTCAGAACTTTTATTAAGGATCCATTATTCATCTTTGTTTTAGTCCTTAATTCTCATAGTTTCTCTCAAGAACCCTAGTTACTACTTTTCATTGTGCATTCAAGATCAAACCTTTGGGATTGCTTGCAAGTTCAATATAGTTCTTTTTATTTGGTAATCTTCTTCATTGTTTTCTCCATTATTGATTGCTTTCTCTATTATTGATTGGTTTAATTTCTTAATTATTTGCAATAGTTCAAAGTATGAATTTTTACATTGATTTTGTTATTGTTTTCTCAAGCATGAGTGAGTAGTTTTATTTCTAGGATTGTGGGGATCTATGTATGCAATGAGGGATTGATAGATTAGTATAATTACCCTTCATTTCAATTGTTTCCTGTGATTGAATCGTTCATGCTAGATTTATGAATTAGGCCTGATTTGTATTTCTACTTTCGCAATATTAAATCTGCTTCGAGAGGAGAGATTTCGTATAGGCTTTCAATCATTAGGCATAGTGATCCTTGACCATGCGAGAGCGGCTAGGTGATCTTTGAGGGAGGTAATGTTCGAGAGAAATTACATGTGCCCTAGATAAATTGACTTATTAGGTGATTATTATTCGTCTCTGATTTCCTGAATTGTATGCATAGTGATCCATAGTCCTAGTTCTTTATTAATTGATTCTTACCTTCATACTTAGTTCTGTCATTTGCCTATTAGTTTAGTCACACACCCATTTTCAACTGATTTAGTTAGTATAATATTAGAATTCAGATACGATAGTATAACTTTCTCCCTGTGGATTCGATCCTGACTTCCCTGACTACTTGTTAGTGGACCTTAGGTTATTTTTGATAAGGTGATACGACTTTAGCCTGTCATAAAGCCGGTAGCTCTCAAGTACTGTGTAATTATGATTGTGAACGTACTATTATGACTCAGATCATGGGGTATTTATAGGAGTTGGGAGTGTCCCAAGCTAGGTAGGACACCTCTCCTATTGACTGGATACAATTCTATCTTCTTTTGATACTTATCTTGAGGTCAAAATCCTTATTAGGATAAGGGTGGATCAGGCCCAGGCTAATTAAGGATGGCCCATACATGGAACACCGGTAAGGTGCTTGATGGGGGTCGGTATGTACAATATACCAGTATCATGAAGATTCTCCTCCTGATTCCTCGGAGATACCTTGATTTTTTGACCATGGCGGTCTCAACGGTCTACATGGACCAGTAGGGAACTTGGATAACCCCCATACAACTAGCCCCCAAGTCGTTATGACTAGTATAGTTATACCCTACTTAGCCAATATCGTGCCTGACATGGGTGTTGTAACTTTTATTCAACTCTAGGGATTTCACTGAGCCGGTAAGAGAGGTGAGATACAACTCTGTCTTGCTGAAGACTGATCGTCACCACTATTTCCGCGCTACGTGTGCAAGCCACCAGGTAACTGTTTGATTGATGGGTGTTCATTGGGTGACAAATGGCAGTATCGCATGAAGGAAGTTGAAACACCTTCTAATCTCAGCCGTTGTGTTGCTTATAAATAGGGATTTTCCCCCCACATTTCTTATTTTTCCCAAACTCAAACTTGTTCAGGCGATTTTCTCAGACGATTATCAAGAACTTCTAAATTTCATTTACTCATAAGTCTCTCATTTCTTGCTCAAATCAAACAAAACCAATTGCAAATTACTCACTAGCGCTTTCTGTTTCCTAATTTCGCAATTTCATTAGTTTTTCTGCCGGATTTCAGCTTACTCAGGATTTTGCTTCATTTCTGAGCGCTTTGGGGCTGTTCGCACTTTCTCTCACCTGACACCATTTTCATGGTGACATTACTTCCCACAAATCTTCTAGAGTAGGTTAAATTTCGTACTTTAAACATGGTGTCCGCTTCTGATTCCTAAAACAACTCTGAGAACCGCCCTTCCATTACCGATAGTGATTTTAGCTCTTCTTCATCCAGTCCTGTAGTTTCGGCTAATTCGTCGGTAGTAGATGTAGCCATAGAACGTCGTTCAAAATCTGGTATGGAATGTAGCACATCAGGCAAGGTTGATTCATCGACCTCTGAGCCAGCACTAGATACCTCTCCTTTGACAACCATCAAGGATCTTGGTGGCCATGTAAGGGAAATCCCTCCCGACCAATATGCAACATGATTGGATTGGCCGAGAAATCGCCGGAACTTTTCCCTCACTTGGCCGGTTTCTCCCATTCCATGCACGCTTTTGAGGCCTCATCTTCAAGGCCAGTAGGAGAGCATGATGTGGACTCAATTAGCAATAGGATCCTCGAATCGGAGGAAAAGGACGGCATGACCGATCAAGATCTGAGTTGGACGGCATTGATTCTGACGTCGTCAGGAGTATCGAACGAGGTTTGATATCGGATAATAAAGCGACCTCCCTCGAGGCAGAACATGACGATGAAGACCCTCCCGAGATTATTGAGGAGGATGATGAAGAAAATTTGGATGATCTTTTTATGCCGACATGTGAATCGGGTACTCCCTCCTATGTACAGATTAACAATAGCTGGAGGAGGACTTGTATTGAGAACGAGTTCTGCTGCAAAGGTGAACAAGTCTTCGCCTTCCTAGAGGGTTATGAGTTGGTACTACCATCTACAGGATGCCGGGTGAGTGATTGACCCCCCTGGGCACATAGTGGCCTACATACATTAGCTGGACTTTGGGCTGAGGTTCCCCTTAGACCCTTTTTTGGTAAAAATTTTTAAGGCTTGGAACATCTGTTTGGACCAATTGACGCCATTAGGGTGGCGTAATCTTATAGCGTACGCCTGGACGGTACGTTACAAATAATTCCCGGAAACCCTGAATTTATTCCGGAAGCTTCACTGGATCAAAGAAGATGGCTCTGTGATACGTGTCGTTTACCGTACACAAATTAATAATTTATAATACCTATCTTAGTCCTTCAAAAATATTAACAACTAGTAAAAGGGTAAGAAAGGGTCGATCCCACGAGAAGATTATTCAAATTCCTAACTCTTAAAGTTTAACTAAAACATAAGAAAACTATTATACACAAAAATAATATAACCACTAACATATACATTATTTACTCATACGAACATATAAGGGGGGGGTTTGGGAATCATACTAGAGGACCTATTAATTTAAATTAAATAACTAATAACTATTATAGGTATGTACAAGTGACAGACAAGCAAGCCAACATAACGGTTCGATCATAGATTAATTAGACAATTAATAGTTGTTTAATACTTATAATCTAAGATATTGTTGGATTTATCTCAATATATATTTGCAAGATTCTAACTTTTTATAATTTTCATAAATATCTAATTAGAGATATTTATGGTCAAAGTTGTGTATCGGCAAGCGTGAAAATAATTATATATTAAAAAATAGAGGAAGTATATAACATCATTACTTTTGTTGATTATATTGGAATAATTTAGTTTAAAAGCTTAATAATTTATCCAAAATCTTAACAAAATTAGTTGGTAGAATAATATAATTTTTGAAAAAATTATCGAACATTTTTCATTAAAAGAAGATAGCTTTTTTGATTAAATAATTACTTTCACAAAATATTTCACACATGATTTATGCACGAAATTTTTAATGAAAAAGTTACACATGTTCCAAAATTTGGTTTTTAATTTGTTTTAGTATAATGTAATAGATTTTATTATATATAAAATAGTTTTAGATAGTTTCTAAATTTGATGTTATTGATTTTGACAACTTAGTGGTAATGTATACTTCCTACTTTAATTCCATTATAATTTCATCCTTTCCCATTTTAAAAAGTTGTATATTCACAATTTTTCACAAGGTACCCTGTGGTTTTGAAAACATGAGTGTTCCGATATGGAATAAATGTTGTTGGGATGAACTGGTATCTGCTCGTCAGTTAAACCCGGTTTGATAACCAGCAACACATAACACGTACACTAATCTCGGGGGTTGATCCGAGGAACGCCCCTACGATGCCTAAGTCAATAAAGATAACTCAGATCATGGGGTATTTATAGGAGTTGGGAGTGTCCCAAGCTAGGTAGGACACCTCTCCTATTGGCGGGATACAATTCTATCTTCTTTTGATACTTATCTTTAGGTCAAAATCCTTATTAGGATAAGGGTGGATCAAGCCCAGGCTCATAAAGGATGGCCCAGACATGGAACACCGGTAAGGTGCTTGATGGGGGCCGGTATGTACAATATACCGGTATCATGAAGATTCTCCTCCTGATTCCTCGAAGATACCTTGATTGTTTGACCATGGCGGTCTCAACGGTCTACATGGACCAGTAGGGAACTTGGATAACCCCCATACAACTAGCCCCCAAGCCGTTATGACTAGTATAGTTATACCTTGCTTGGCCAATATCGTGCCCGACATGGGTGTTGTAACTTTTATTCAACTCCAGGGATTTCACTGAGCCGGTAAGAGAGGTGAGATACAACTCTGTCTTGCTGAAGACTGATCGTCACCTCTATTTCCGCGCTACGTGTGCAAGCCATCAGGTAACCGTTTGATTGATGGGTGTTCATGGGGTGACACATGGCAGTATCGCATGAAGGAAGTTGAAACACCTTCTAATCTCAGCCGTTGTGTTGCTTATAAATAGGGATTTTCCCCCCACATTTCTTATTTTTCCTAAACTCAAACTTGTTCAGGCGATTTTCTCAGACGATTATCTAGAACTTCCAAATTTCATTTACTCATAAGTCTCTCATTTCTTGCTCAAATCAAACAAAACCCATTGCAAATTACTCACCAGCGCTTTCTGTTTCCTAATTTCGCAATTTCATGAGTTTTTCTGCCGGATTTCAGCTTACTCAGGATTTTGCTTCATTTCTGAGCGATTTGGGGCTGTTCGCACTTTCTCTCACCTGACACCATTTTCCAGGTGACATTACTTCCCACAAATCTTCTAGAGTAGGTTAAACTTCGTACTTTAAACATGTTGTCCGCTTCTGATTAATTCCTAAAATAACTCTGAAAACTGCCCTTCCATTACCGATAGTGATTTTAGCTCTTCTTCATCCAGTCCTATTGTTTCGGCTAATTCGCCGGTAGTAGATGTAGCCATAGAACGTCGTTCAAAATCTGGTATGGAATGTAGCACATCAGGTAAGGTTGATTCATCGACCTCTGAGCCAGCACTAGATACCTCTCCTTTGACAGCCATCAAGGATCTTGGTGGCCATGTAAGGGTAATCCCTCCCGGCCAATATGCAACATGATTGGATTGGCCGAGAAATCGCCGGAACTTTTCCCTCACTTGGCCGGTTTCTCCCATTCCATGCACGCTTTTGAGGCCTCATCTTCAAGGCCCGTAGGAGAGCATGATGTGGACTCAATTAGCGATAGGATCTTCAAATCGGAGGAAAAGGACGACATGACCGATCAAGATCTGAGTCTGACGGCATTGATCCTGACGTCGTCAGGAGTATCGAACGAGATTTGATGTCGGATAATGAATCGACCTCCCTCGAGGCAGAACATGACGATGAAGACCCTCCCGAGATTATTGAGGAGGATGATGATGAAAATTTGGATGATGTTTTTATGCCGACATGTGAACCGGGTACTCCCTCATATGTACAGATTGACAATAGCTGGAGGAGGACTTGTATTGAGAACGAGTTCTGCTGCAAAGGTGAACAAGTCTTTGCCTTCCTAGAGGGTTATGAGTTGGTACTACCATCTGCAGGATGCCGGGTGAGTGATTGCCCCCCTGGGCACATAGTGGTCTACATACATCGATTTGGACTTTGGGTGAGGTTCCCCTTAGACCCTTTTTTGGTAATTTTTTTTAGGAAAAATTGACAAGAGCAGGCCCAACTATGGCCACCCTTCCATAATAGATCCCAACTTTCGATTATTCTACATCAGTCCCAACTTTAAGGGGTCTTTTACAAAAATGGTCCAAGTGACGGGGTGACACCTTGCTTTGTAAAAAAAAATTAAACCCCTCTCCTTCCTCCTTTTTTAAGTCTTTCTCTATCCTCCCCGCCACCAAATCCTCTTCCCCCTCCATGCCACCCCCGGCCCTCAATATCCCGCTCCACAGGACCTTTACGAGTAAGATCCATCGCCATCATATCCATCCTTCCAAGTAATCAGCAAAATTTAGATTTTCACCGCAAAAATCACAATCTTAAACTAAAGAAATTCAACTCAATCTCAACTCATCCATTCTCAAAGTAATGAAACCCTTCCATACATCAAATTTACTAAAATTACTACTGTTCAACAATGAATTCTACAATTTCTTCAAATCAAAATCAAACTAACACGCAAAAGGAAACTTCACTCCATCATCATGTTTATCCGATAAAACTTCGGATTTCCGCCATCATTTAGCAGCTTTACTCAGCTGAATTACACTTCGGTTTTTGAAGAGAGAGCAACTTTTTTTTTCTGGTTTTTGAAGTGAACGAAATGCTCAGAAGTCGAGAAATCAGTGAAAAGTTTGGAGAGAGATTTCGTTTTTCGCTTTCTTTAGTTCTACATCTGATTTAATTTACTTATTTTTCATTTTTTAGTTCAGTAAGTGTCTTATGAAGTTGGGATTAATAAGACTGCTACTGTTGAAACCATTGCCAATTTATTGGTGAAATTTGGAATGATGGGTTTGATGTAGTTTTGGGTTGTTGAAAAATTACCACTCTCTGTTATTTGTGTGGTAATTGTGAATTTGGATTAATTGATGAGTTTGAGTAATTTGGGTGGGGGAGGAGTATAGGTGTGTATTTGTTGTTGAAAAGTTCTTGAATTTTGGAGGCGGCGGAAGGGGAGGCAAAGATTGGTGGTTTCGGGGACGGGGGAGGGGTGGTGGGACACTAGAGGAGGTGTTCGGGACGGGGAGGGGGTAGCGGGGCAGGGGATAAGGTTTCGAGGGCGCGGGAGGGAGTGACGGGGTAGTGGAGGAGTTACGATGGCGGGGGAGGGGTGGCAGTGCAGGGGAGAGGGTGGCAAGGGTGGTGGTTTCAAAGGTTTACCTGTTGTAGCAGGTTAGGTGACCTGCTGGAACCATTAATGTAAAGCACCCCCCAAAGTTGGGACTGGTGTGGAATAATCGAAAGTTGAGATCTTTTATGGAAGGGTGACCATAGTTGGGCCTGCTCTTGTCAATTTTTCCAATTTTTTAAGGCTTGGAACATCTGTTTGGCCCAATTGACGGCGTTAGGGTGGCGTAATCTTATAGCGTACGCCAAGACGGTACGTTTAAAAAAATTCCCGGAAACCCTGAATTTATTCCGGAAGCTTCACTGGATCAAAGAAGATGGCTCTGTGATACGTGTCGTTTACCGTACACAAATTAATAATTTATAATACCTATCTTAGTCCTTCAAAAATATTAACAACTAGTAAAAGGGTAAGAAAGGGTCGATCCCACGAGAAGATTATTCAAATTCCTAACTCTTAAAGTTTAACTAAAACCTAAGAAAACCATTATACACAAAAATAATATAACCACTAACATATACATTATTTACTCATACGAACATATAGGGGGGGTTCGGAATAATACTAGAGTACCTATTAATTTAAATTAAATAACTAATAACTATTATAGGTATGTACAAGTGACAGACAAGCAAGCCAACATAACGGTTCGATCAAAGTTTAATTAGACAATTAATAGTTTTTTAATACTTATAATCTAAGATATTGTTGGATTTATCTCAATATATATTTGCAAGATTCTAACTTTTTATAATTTTCAGAAATATCTAATTAGAGATATTTATGGTCAAAGTTGTGTATCGGCAAGCGTGAAAATAATTATATATTAAAAAATAGAGTAAGTATATAACATCATTACTTTTGTTGATTATATTGGAATAATTTAGTTTAAAAGCTTCATAATTTATCCAAAATCTTAACAAAATTAGTTTGTAGTATAATATTATTTTTGAAAAGATCATCGAACATTTTTCATTAAAAGAAGATAGCTTTTTTGATCAAATAATTACTTTCACAAAATATTTTACACATGATTTATGTACGAAATTTTTAATGAAAAAGTGACACATGATCCATAATTTGGTTTTTAATTTGTTTTAGTATAATGTAATAGATTTTATTATATATAAAAAAGTTTTAGATAGTTTCTAAATTTGATGTTATT
This sequence comes from Beta corolliflora, assembly GCA_947648045.1. Lineage (NCBI taxonomy): Eukaryota > Viridiplantae > Streptophyta > Magnoliopsida > Caryophyllales > Amaranthaceae > Beta > Beta corolliflora. Next base: position 101,944 of record CANSZD010002078.1, read on the forward strand.
GACTTTGACCACTTAGTGGTAATGTATACTTCCTACTTTAATTCCATTATAATTTCATCCTTTCCCATTTTTAAAAGTTGTATATTCACGATTTTTCACAAGATACCCTGTGGTTTTGAAAACATGAGTGTTTCGATATGTAATAAATGTTGTTGGGGTGAACTGGTATCTGCTCGTCAGTTAAGCCGGTTTGATAACCTGCAACACGAGCACGTACACTAATCTCGGGGTTGATCCGAGGAACGCCCTACGATGCCTAAGTCAATAAAGATAAAGTCGGTAGCTCTCAAGTACTGTGTAATTATGATTGTGAACGTACTATTATGACTCAGATCATGGGGTATTTATAGGAGTTGGGAGTGTCCCAAGCTAGGTAGGACACCTCTCCTATTGGCTGGATATAATTTTATCTTCTTTTGATACTTATCTTTAGGTCAAAATCCATATTAGGGTGGAACACCGGTAAGGTGCTTGATGGGGGCCGGTATGTACAATATACCGGTATCATGAAGATTCTCCTCCTGATTCCTCGGAGATACCTTGATTGTTTGACCATGGCGGTCTCAACGGTCTACATGGACCAGTAGGGAACTTGGATAACCCCCATACAACTAGCCCCAAACCGTTATGACTAGTATAGTTATACCCTGCTTAGCCAATATCGTGCCTGACATGGGTGTTGTAACTTTTATTCAATTCCAGGGATTTCACTGAGCCGGTAAGAGAGGTGAGATACAACTCTGTCTTGCTGAAGTCTGATCGTCACCTCTATTTCCGCGCTACGTGTGCAAGCCACCAGGTAACCGTTTGATTGATGGGTGTTCATGGGGTGACACATGGTAGTATCGCATGAAGGAAGTTGAAACACCTTCTAATCTCAGCCGTTGTGTTGCTTATAAATAGGGATTTTCCCCCCACATTTCTTATTTTTCCCAAACTCAAACTTGTTCAGGCGATTTTCTCAGACGATTATCTAGAACTTCCAAATTTCATTTACTCATAAGTCTCTCATTTCTTGCTCAAATCAAACAAAACCCATTGCAAATTACTCACCAGCGCTTTCTGTTTCCTAATTTCGCAATTTCATGAGTTTTTCTGCCGGTTTTCAGCTTACTCAGGATTTTGCTTCATTTCTGAGCGCTTTGGGGCTGTTCGCACTTTCTCTCACCTGACACCATTTTCCAGGTAACATTACTTCCCACAAATCTTCTAGAGTAGGTTAAATTTCGTACTTTAAACATGTTGTCCGCTTCTGATTCCTAAAACAACTATGAGAACCGCCCTTCCATTACCGATAGTGATTTTAGCACTTCTTCATCTAGTCTTGTAGTTTTCGGCTAATTCGTAGGTATTAGATGTAGCCATAGAACGTCTTTCAAAATCTGGTATGGAATGTAGCTCATCAGGCAAGGTTGATTCATCGACCTCTGAGCCAGCACTAAATTCCTCTCCTTTGACAACCATCAAGGATATTGGTGGCCATGTAAGGGTAATCCCTCCCAGCCAATATGCAACATGATTGGATTGGCCGAGAAATCGCCGGAACTTTCCCCTCACTTAGCCGGTTCCTCCAATTCTATGCACGCTTTTGAGGCCTCAGGAATATCGAACGAGATTTGATGTCGGATAATGAATCGACCTCCCTCGAGGCAGAACATGACGATGAAGACCCTCCCGATATTATTGAGGAGGATGATGATAAAAATTTGGATGATCTTTTTATGCCGACATGTGAACCGGGTACTCCCTCCTATGTACAGATTGACAATAGCTGGAGGAGGACTTGTATTGAGAATGCGTTATGCTGCAAAGGTGAACAAGTCTTCGCCTTCCTAGAGGGTTATGAGTTGGTACTACCATCTGCAGGATGCCGGGTGAGTGATTGCCCCCCTGGGCATATAGTGGTCTACATACATCAGCTGGACTTTGGGCTGAGGTTCCCCTTAGACCCTTTTTTGGTTACAATTTTTAAGGCTTGGAACATCTGTTTGGCCCAATTGTCGCCATTAGGGTGGCGTAATCTTATAGCGTACGCCTGGGCGTTACGTTTTAAAACATTCACGGAAACCCTGAATTTATTCCGGAAGCTTCACTGGATCAAAGAAGATGGCTCTGTGATACGTGTCGTTTGCCGTACACAAATTAATAATTTATAATACTTATCTTAGTCCTTCAAAAATATTAACAACTAGTAAAAGGGTAAGAAAAGGGTCAATCCCAAGAGAAGATTATTCAAATTCCTAACTCTTAAAGTTTAACTAAAACATAAGAAAAACATTATACACACAAATAATATAACCACTAACATATACATTATTTACTCATACGAACATATAAGGGGGGGGTTCGGAATCATACTAGAGTACCTATTAATTTAAATCAAATAACTAATAACTAATATAGGTATGTACAGGTGACAGACAAGCAAGCCAACATAACGGTTCGATCATAGATTAATTAGATAATTAATAGTTGGTTAATACTTATAATCTAGTTCCCTTTATTACTCGATTTAGCAAGTAGGTTGGTGAATTATCGCCGCAATCAGTTCTTGTCTTGCTCACTAGAAAACTAGAATCTTAGTAAGACAAATACAACCCTAACAAACTTGTTTTATTAGACCAATTCATATACTTAACAAAATTAAGGTGAGCCGCTCACTCTAATAATATTAAGCCGTTAACTCTAAATAACCATTAAACGCCGCGCCTAATGACTACTTCGGATAATTTAATTACTCTCCAATTGTAACCGTGCGCACAATCACAAGCAAAGAGATTAAATTTATATTAAGAACACGATAATACGAATTGAATAATTACTAAATCAACTATTAAATCATGACTAACGCTGCGTCCAATCATGTGAACTAAAAATATAACAACATCAAAACAATTGAAAATTAAATCTAAAATTAAGAAGTCATGATCACAAGAACAATCAGAAACTAATTAATTGAAAGTAAGAAGGGAAAAACTCATAGATTGGAGCTCCTCCGATGCAGCCGCTGCTCTCGATTTCACCCACAAAGAACGATCGTCCACCTTCATAGGCCTTCAACGTCATAACCCTAAATCGACTCGCACCATCTTCACTATCTCACAAAAACCTTTACGTTGTGTATACTTGTGTGTCTCTTCCGGTAGAAATTAGGGATTTTTATACCCAATTGAGAAATCCCCAATTACCAATTTTAGGGAAGTTGCTCGTAGAAGAAATGATACAATTGATTTACTCCATATTCTCTAAATTAGGCCCGTGATTCAGCTATCAATCAGCTCTTAAAAAATTAAGGAAATAAATTCGTCCTCTTGTCCTGTGCTCGCGGAAGAGGAAAATAGGAAAGTATCCTATTTCTTTGGCAATGCACTTCTGCTCGTGAAAGAAGGAATAAGTGTGAAGGAGGCTATTTCCTTTTCTTTTTTTTTTATTTTGCAATTGCTTAACACGTGAGTTTCCACAAAGTATGGGCTTTTCATCATTTCTCTTTTAATCATTTATCGTGGAGGAGGTATTGGGCTTAACTCAATTTATGTGTTGTTGTCTTGAGAGTTGAGACCAATAAATTTGCCTTCATTGTATGAGATCTCGTACAATCTTTTGGCCAATAAGTAAGACAGATAAATCCCATATGCCTAATCATAAAATAAAATACTATTAGCGTCAAATTATTAATAAAATGTAAAGTATAGTAGAAAGGAGATAATAACAATTAAAAGTAACAATAATGGAAAATAATAATTAATAGACATCCAAAAGACTAAAATTAGGGAATGAAAGTATATTAAATTACGCACTTATCAACTTCCCCCACACTTATTTTTTGATCGCCCTCGATCAAAATATTATTAATAGAGAACTACATGCAATCTAATACTAAATGGAAGACTAATATCACACCTCAATTTTCTTTATTGGAAATAACTAAATTAGATAAGTACAAGATAAGAAACTAAAACTTTTAAAGTTAGTCACAAGAACATTGAGAAAATATTAGTGGGGATGGTATACTCTTAGCGTTTAAATAATCAAATTATCGAAACTCATAATACTTCATGAAAAATGGTTCTCTTCACAACTCAAAAATAGCTAGCATGAATCCACATTTTTGTGTGCATTGAGTTCAATAAATAGACCCTCACAAGTATAAATTAAACACTCAATTCTCATGTGTTTAGGGTTAAATAATATTCACTCAAACCTATAACCAAGTCGACTCAAAATAAAGTATATTTCTTTAAACATGTCTATCGTCTCAATTTTCCACTTGGATGGTGACAAAATGCATAAAGATCAAAAGGTCTTTTAACAGGTTGTAACGTGGCTAAGGTTTAAAGGGTAGGGATAATATATAGGAATGTGGAGTTAAAAAGAAGCCAAGCTAAAGGGAGCAAAAATACATGACCTATGATATTTCGGTCACAACAAACTCCATTTATACGTTGAACATCATACTCCAACTACATTTTTTATCATCCACCATTCCTTCACCATATCATCATTCATAAATAATTCAATTGCTACAATTCCACATATATTTCGTAGCATTTTTACCTTTCTATGATCTTCAAATACTTTTTTTTGTTTTTCTTCTTAATTTTTTTTGTCATAACCCCTGTTTTTTTTTTTCTTCTTCTTCTCTTTTCTTTTTTTTTTCTTTAGTTTTCTAGCTTTTTTTTTCTTTTCACAATGTCATAACACCTGATTTATTCTTTCCTATTTTAAAGTCACAATATTTCTTCACTATAGCACAAACGTACAGTACAACCTTAACTTAATAACTCCCTTAGTGAGACTTTGGTACAATGTGTAGGAGGCCGCAGGTTTGTAATGTATGATTAATAAAGAAATAAGGATTTTAAGGCTCAAAAGGGCTAAATAAAGGGAAATATTATATGAAAGAAAAGTCTCTGGAGCTAAAATATATATGAAAAGAATGCCTAAATCATTTCTTCATACATTTGTCACAAAAGTCTCAAAGAGTACCAAGTCAAGTTCAAGAGCCACACTTCATTGAGGAACTAGCACACAAGAAAGAAAATACTGAGACTGATGCAGATGTGTCAGTCTAATAGGCTCAAAAGCTCACAAGGTTTTGGTCTATCTATCTAGTCAACTTATTTAAGAGAAACAAGATACTTTTTCCAATCATATTATGAATCTTTCAAGTTCGACTATTCTTTTCCAATTATATAGCATTCCAAAAATCTTTTGGTTGAAAACATTTGTTATTTTTTCTTTCAAAAATAAGTTAGATTAGAGTTTCTTATCAACTAACTAATAGTCATTCCTTAGGAAATTAAGAGGTGAAAATCCTAAACTTAATGCACATAGAATCCTATAACTAATGCAAACAAAAGCACATAATTTTTTTAAACAACTGAATAAAATACGATTTTTCACCAAATACCCCAGACAAATCACGAAATTCACCATATACCCTCAATGTTTCAGATATTCACCATATACCCCTGAATTTCCGAAAACGTTCACCAAATGCCCTTTTTCTAACGGAAGTTAACTTGTCGTTAGCGTTATTTATAATTTTGCCATTATTAACCTCTAACCCTAAACCTTAACCCCCTGCTAGCCCCCCAGCCCACCCACACCACCGCCTCCCCCACCCCCATTTCCGCGCAACCCCCACCCCTCCCCCCCACCCCGCAGCCCGCGCCGTCCCCCCCCCCACCCCCCCCGCAGCCGCCCCACCCCATGCGGTCCCTTGCATCCCTCTTCCCTCCCTCGAATTCGTGAATCAAACAACATCACCAAGATTATCGAGTTCGATTTTTTGCTTCGCTCCGAGTTCGAGGTTATTTTCGTTATTCAATTTCGATTAGTATATTATGAAATAATTTCAATTTGACAATGGGAGGCAAGAGGGATGCGGGGGGCTCGGGGGGAGGGGTGGGGGATGCGGCCTGCGGGGGTGGGGGAGTGGGTTGTCTCGCATGGGTGGGCTACGTGGGGGCTGCGGGGGGGGGGGGGTGGGTGGTGTGGGTGGTGCGGGGGTGGGGGGCTGCCAGGAAATAGGGGGTGGGGGAAGGAGGAGGTGGTGGTTAGGGTAGGGTTAGGGTTAGTGGGTTAGGGTGGAGGGAGGGGTTAATTAGGTTAATAATGGCAAAATTATAAATAACGCTAACGGCAAGTTACCGTCCGTTAGAAAAAGGGCATTTGGTGAACGTTTTCGGAAACTCAGGGGTATATGGTGAATATCTGAAACATTGATAGTATATGGTGAATTTCGTGATTTGTTAGGGGTATTTGGTGAAAAAAACTGAATAAAATAAAACATCTACAGAAAATTTGGCAGCACTTCCCCTAAAACAGGACAAAACCATTTTTTTTTCTCATAACTTAAAGTCATGGATACTAGAACCTGTATTCAGCATATAAAATTATACATCATACAATGTCACTACAAAACACGATTCATCCTCATGTTTTTGCCAATTCACCAAATTTCTAGCTCAAAATTGAAAAATTTCACCATTTGTCTCCCCCACACTTAAACTGATCAATGTCCTCATTGAAAAAAGAAAATAAGACAAGGAAGGAGGAACTTAGCTGGTTAAGTGGTGGTTCTCGGAGCATGAGATAACTCCTATGTCTCTTTGTGCTCTTTGTCAATCTCACTTACTTGCACCAATGGGTCTGCTTCTTTTTTATAGTGCAGTTAATGATCTCCTCGATATTGAAACTTTTCATTGGCCTGAATGTAGATCGTAAGTACAGACAATGAAGCACAAGTACAAAACATAACAATGCTCAAGAGAAGGCTGCAGATTGACCCATTATGACACTTTAAATAACAGCTCCTAACAGTAGCATATAATTTTCTATTCATCCAAACTTATCAACATAGGGCCTGTTCTCTTCGGCATAAAACAACTAAACGAACCGAACCGAATAGAACCCGAAGTGATCATGGCGAACTAAACCGAGCCCGATCGCTAACCGAACCGAACTAATTGCAACGAGCCGACGGAATTGAACCGAACCGAGCCGAATTAAATTATAACTAATAGTAATGATGATAATTTAGGAACCGAAGCGAGCGAATTGAATTGAACCGAACTAAACCGATTGGAGGCCCGAACCCGGCCCGAATTAAGCCGGGCAAGCGAACGGCGGGCGAAAATAAGCTAGGGAGAACGAGGCCCATAATCTACGAATTGGTGCACATTTAATAGTAACTGTGAAGTTCTTTTAATGCTATCATGCATGACTGAGGTGGCTAAGTAAGTAAAGAATAAGTGATAATACGCAGAAGAAGTGCAGACTGAACATAACGTATTAGTGCTAAAACCACATAATTTTTTTTACCTATTGCCCAAAAAGAAAGGAGAAAATGAGTAAACTTGTTCAGATTAAAATTATCATTAAAGTTGTTCAAAATATTGCCCAAAAATTAACATAAGTTTTTTACCTATTGCCCAAAAACAACACCCTCTATAATTGTCATTAAAGTTGAAAATGTAAGTGAAAATAAAATCGAGAAGAAAAAATGCAATCTGAACTTGTTCAGATTAAAATTATGATAGTAGTAAACTTTGACGTATTATATTAACAAGCGTAAATGAGAATCAATGATATATATAGGCTAGGGAGATAAAGCAGAATTTAAGTCTAACCAATATTAACCCACTATTGTAGATGTTCTAGAAATGACACAAGCACACATCATGCAAAAATTCTGCTGAGAACATGCTATATACTTGTGTCAACTATCAATTATTAGACTAAGTTCAAAGAAGATCATTGCAAAAATTTGGCCAAGAAACAAGCGATAAACTTATTAGAACCCATCTAACACATATGAAATCCTATCTCTAAGTAGATTGAGCATTAACACATATAAAGAACATCAAAACTCACATATAATATCTACCTAATCAGATTATTACTAACTGACTTGTGCAATGAAGGTAAGATAAATTAAAAGCATGAAAAGAGGGGGAAAAATGCAGCCACTAAACTTGCAGACAAGACAGCAGCAAAACTCAATAACATTAACTACTGTACTGATATAAACGAGCTATGAAGTAGTGTGCTATCAGCTTTTGTGTGAACATAGTCCTATTATAAATTAGCAGATTGACTACTATCGCAACAAAACGTCTAACATGTGGGATTATGAGCATTGAAGAATTCTAACTACAGCTACTGCACGCTAGTATTCATGTTCAAAAGCTCTTAAAGCAAATTGACAAAAAAATAGTACCAACTAAGAACACATATTTATCATATAATAAGTACTAAAACACTAGAACTAAACAATATTTGCTAGAGAAATATATTCCTCTTCATAGTATATAAATGGATATTTGAATTCTGTTAAGATAAGCATTTTAGTTTGCAAGGAACCAAAAGATAATAGCAAGTTGTCCTTAAATACATCTAAAGGCGAAATTGTAACAGTGCATAACTCTAAGAAAACAAAAATAAATAAAATCTAAAAAAACACCAGCTATACAAAAAAAAACAAATAACACCAAGTTGAACTTTAACATGTTAGGAACTAAAAAAATAAATCTCCCCGACAACGGCGTCAAAATTTGATCCGTGTCGTTTACCGTACACAAATTAATAATTTATAATACCTATCTTAGTCCTTCAAAAATATTAACAACTAGTAAAAGGGTAAGAAAGGACCGATCCCACTAGAAGATATTATTCAAATTCCTAACTCTTAAAGTTTAATAAAAACATAAGTAAACCATTATACACAAATGTGAAACAAGCAAGATTAGCTTGAAGTTTAGAGAGAGAAACGAGAGAAAACCAGAGAGTTTCTCATTAGAACAAAAATAGAAAAATGATTTTGTTAAATGTTACAATGAAAGAAAACAACTATTTATATGTGAGTTTGTTAAGACTAAAACAGAAAGCTAACAACTCAGTTATTACAACAATAACCCCAGCTTATTTATGTAATAGTCTTCATATTCCCCCTTCAAGCTGGACTTGATTGCAATCAACAAGGCCAAGCTTGGAAGCTAAATGAAGATGCTGAGGACCTGAAAGAGGCTTTGTAAGCAGATCAGCAAGTTGTGCAGCACTTTGAACATGAGCAGTTTTAATAAACCCAGCTTCCACTTGTTCTCTAACATAGTGGCAATCTCTTTTCAAATGCTTTGTACGCTCATGGAACACCGGGTTCTGTGCAATGTGTTCAGCGGCAGTATTATCACAAAATATATAAATAGGTAAATTAACAACAACATTCAAGTCTTGTAAAAGACCTTCAACCCACACAACTTCAGAAGCTGTACTAGACATGCTTCTATATTCTGCTTCTGCAGAAGATTTGCTTACTGTCCTTTGTTTTTTAGTTTTCCAAGAAACTAAATGATTCCCCATAAATATGCAATAAGCACTGAGAGATCTCTCTTTGAATTGGCAAGAACTCCGGTCGGCATCACTTTGTAGCGCGACAAGACCGGGATCACTAGAAGAAGAGTAGAACAACCCCATGTTGATTGTATTTTTTAAATACCTAACAACATGCATTCTTTACTTGAAGATGTGGCTTTCTTGGACAACTCGAAATTGACTAAGGTCTTGAGTTGCATAAGAAAGGTCTGGCCTAGTGATATTCAAATATAGTAGTCTTCCAATAAGCTTCCTGTATATCTCAGGTTCTTCAAGAATTTCACCAACATCAGTGGACAGACCCAATCCCTTAGGCAATGGAGAAGACACAGGTTTTGTAGAATCCAATTTTAAGTCTTTGATAATATCTGAAATATATTTTCTTTGGCTTAAAAGAGTACCGTAAGCACTTCTAATGATCTCTATACCTAAGAAATATTTCATATTGCCCAAGTCTTTGATAGTGAAAGCTTTGTCCAAAGCTATTTTAATTTGATCAATCTGAAGCTGATTAGTTCCAGTTAAAACCATATCATCCACATATACCAAAATCACAATGAATTCACCATCAAGAGATCTAGTAAAAAGAGAGTAATCCTGTTTTGATTGAACAAAACCAAGACTGAGCAAGAATTTACTTAATTCTTTATTCCATTGTCTTGAAGCTTGCTTCAAGCCATATAAAGATCTTTTAAGTCTACAAACTTCTCCTGAATTAGCTTTCTTATATCCCAAAGGTGGTTTCATAAAAACCTCTTCATCCAAGTATCCATGTAAGAAAGCATTATTTATGTCAAGTTGACATAAAGGCCAATTTTTTGCTGTAGCAAGAGAAATGATGATTCTAACAGTAGCCAACTTAGCTACAGGGGAAAATGTATGAGTAAAATCTTCTCCTGCTATCTGTTGATATCCAGTAGCCACTAATCTAGCCTTGTACCTCTCAACAGTCCCATCTGGATTATATTTCACCTTAAAAACCCATTTAGACCCAATAGCTTTCTTCCCTTTAGGCAACATTTGTAGCTCCCAAGTATCATTTGCTTCAAGGGCATCTAACTCTTTTTGCATTGCTAGTTGCCACTCAGGAAAAACAGAAGCTTGATAATAAGTTGAAGGTTCAACTAAACTAGAATGTGTATTAGCAGAAAAAGATAAAGAAGTAGAAGTAGTTGGAATGGTAGGACAAACAAAATCATTAAATTTGATAGGAGGCTTGACAAGTCTAGTAGAATGTCTGATTTCAGAAGGTTGAATAATATGCTGAGGTAAAGACTGATGTGTAGGAGAAACAATAGCAGGAATAGTAGCATGAGTAGATTGTGAAGAATTAGGTGCAATGATGTCATCAGAAACAGGAGTATAAGAAGAAGTACCACCACCCTGATCTTCAGAGGTGAAAGAGGGAGAAGAAAGATTTTCAGAATTATGGGAAGGAGAAGGTAAATTTTGTGGTGAATGATGAGAAACAGAAAAATGTAGATGTGTATTCTGATGATGATGATTATGATCAGCTAATGGTGAAGAATTAAGATCATCATGAACAGAAATGATAGGAAGATGTACAAAATTTGCATTAGAAGGTACGTCAGGAGCTTTAAAAGGAAATAAATCTTCTCTAAACACAACATCTCTAGTAATGAAACATGTATGTGTTTGAAGATCATAAACTTTATATCCCTTTTGTGCAAGAGAGTACCCAAGAAAAACACACTTGGATGCTCTAGGAAGAAATTTATCTTTAGTTCTAGTGTGAGCATAACACAGACATCCAAATATTTTGAGCATTGAGTAATCAGGAGGTTTATGATATAACAATTCAATAGGAGCTTTCCAATCTAGAATAGAAGAAGGTAAATGATTGATAAGAAAAGTGGCAGTTAATATGCAATCACCCCAAAATTTGATAGGCATGGATGCATGAAACTTTAAAGCTCTAGCAACCTCTAAAAGGTGTTTGTGCTTACGTTCAACACGCCCATTCTGCTGGGGTACACCAGCAATACTTGTTTGATGTAAAACACCTTTAGATAGAAAGAATGAAGAACATTGTTCTTGAATGAATTCAGTACCATTGTCAGATCTGATACATTTGATCTGAACACCAAATTGAGTGAGAATTTGAACAAAAAATGACTCAATGGTTTTAGGAACTTGCATTTTGTTGTGAAGTAAGAATGTCCAAGTACTCCTACTATAATCATCTAAGATTGTAAGAAAGTAAGAAGCACCTTGAAGAGTTTTAGTCTTATAAGGGCCCCAAAGGTCAAGATGGATCAAATCAAAACAATGTTTAGCCCTGCTTAAACTTCTAGGAAAAGGTGATTTGTGATGTTTAGCAAACACACATACTTCACAAAAATAATCATTAATGTTGTTACATTGACAAATAGGAATGTGTTTCATGGTAGATAATGAAACATGCCCTAACCTAGCATGTAAAAGATGAAGATCTGTAGAAGATTGTTTATGAGAAGTAAAAGATTGAATTGGATAATTTGTTTCTTGAAGAGAAGAAGTGAAATTTGCAGAACAAGGAGAAGAAGTAAGAAGATATAAGCCTTTGATCTTCTTGCCAATAGCTAAAGGATCCAAAGATGAGGAATTAGAAAATACACATTCTGTAGTTGTAAACTTCACATGAATGTCACTATTATCAAGCAATTGTCCAAGAGACAATAAATTCTGTTTAAACGTTGGCACTAATAACACATTTTTAAGCATAATACCACAAGAAAGTATAACATCACCAATCTCAGACACATAGTTACAACTACCATCAGGCAAACCTATCTCAAGAACTTTACCAAGTTTTCTTTTAGAACAAACAGGTTCTGATCATAAGTCATATGATCAGTTGCACCTGAGTCCACAATCCAAACAACTGAACTCTTATAAGAAGATTGAGATATACCTGAGCAATAAGCATAAGAGTTATGATTACTGGAAGATTCTCCAGTAATTGCATTGTAAACTCTAGCTGAATGAGCAAAAGAAACACCAGTAGATGAATCTTCAACAGGTTGCTTCCCTTTTAAGTTCTTCATGACTTCTTGAATAATAGTCTGCATCATGGCAGGATCCACACCAGCAGATAATAATCCAGAATGATTTCCAGAAATAGTACCACCATATAATGGTCCAGTAGCATTAAAATCCAAAGGATTATCATCATAATCATCACTTTCTTCTGCCATAACATGAGCTGCCATCTTGCCAGATTTACCAAAGTTGTTGCTCTTCTTAGGATTATACCAATCTGGATATCCTATGAGCTTAAAAAACTGATCCTTAGTGTGACCTTTCCCTTTACAATGATCACATTTTCTATCAGCCTTATCTTTTCTCCAATCTTTCTTAGCTAAGTGCTGTGATTTCTGAGCAGCCATAGCATTAATCTCATGAGACAAGTGATTTACACTACTCACTTCCTTCTGTTTTTCAATCTGTTGAGCAATATAATATGCTCTATTGATTGATGGCAAGGGATCCATGGCAAGAATATTAGTAATTGCATTATCAAATCCACTGTTTAATCTAAGAAGAAACTGCATCAACTTTTCTTCTTCCTCAAAATAGTTCTAAAGTTCTTCAAGAAATTACAAGTACACTTGGATAAAACTCCACAAGAACACATAGGAAAACTTCGCAAATGCTTCAATTCATCCCAAAATCGCTTCAATTTTCCAAAATACAGAACAATAGACATATTCTCCTGTTGTAATCTATCTAATTCTTTTTTCAATTGATAAATCTGTGGACCACTAGACTGACCATATCTTTCACTCAGTTCTAACCACAATTGCGCAGAATTATCAACATAAGTGAAATTTTCAGCTATATCTGGATCCATAGAATTCATCAACCAACAAGTCACCAAATAATCACATCTCATCCACCTATTATAATCCTTGTCAAGTTCACCAGGTTTCACAATGCTACCATCAATAAATCCTAATTTGTTCTTAGCTATAAGAGCTCGTCGAACATTGCGTTTCCAGCTCAAGAAATTATTTCCAGATAGATTTACAGCAACTAGTTTACTAATCGTTTGATCAGAACTAGAAATGAAGTAAGAATCGTTGTAAGCAGAACTTACATTATTGTGATTTCCAGAATTTTGACTATTGTTTGACGTTTCATCTTCAATCGCCATTGATATTCAAGCTTCAACTCTCAATTCAAATTGCGGAAGAATAATAAGAACAAGAAGCAGAATCAAGATCAATTAAAAACTGAAGAAATTATGTAATCACATATTCGAGGAGTCGAAATCTGCTCTGATACCATGTGAAACAAGCAAGATTAGCTTGAAGTTTAGAGAGAGAAACGAGAGAAAACCAGAGAGTTTCTCATTAGAACAAAAATAGAAAAATGATTTTGTTAAATGTTACAATGAAAGAAAACAACTATTTATATGTGAGTTTGTTAAGACTAAAACAGAAAGCTAACAACTCAGTTATTACAACAATAACCCCAGCTTATTTATGTAATAGTCTTCATAACAAAAATAATATATAACATATATATTATTTACTCATATGAAAATAGAAGGGGGGGGGGTTCGGAATCATACTAGAGTACCTATTAATTTAAATCAAATAACTAATAACTAATATAGGTATGTACAAGTGACAGACAAGAAAGCCAACATAACGGTTCGATCATAGATTAATTAGACAATTAATAGTTGTTTAATACTTATAATCTAGTTCCCTTTAATACTCGATTTAGCAATTAGGTTGGTGAATTATCGCCGCGATCAGTTCTTGTCTTGCTCACTAGAAAACTAGAATCTTACTAAGACAAATGCAACCCTAACAAACTTATTTTATTAGACCAATTCATATACTTAACAAAATCAAGGTGAGCCACTCACTCTAATAATATTAAGCCGTTAACTGTAAATAACCATTAAACGCCGTGCCTAATGACTACTTAGCATAATTTAATTAGTCTCCAATTGTAACCGTGCGCACAATCACAAGCAAAGAGATTAAATTTATATTAAGAACACGATAATACGAATTGAATAATTACTAAATCAACTATTAAATCATGACTAACTTCGTGTCCAATCATGTGAACAAAAACTATAAGAACATCAAAACAACTGAAAATTAAATCTAAAATTAAGAAGTCATGATCACAAGAACAATAAGAAACTAATTAATTAAAAGTAAGAAGGGAAAACTCATATATTAGAGCTCCGCCGATGCAGCCGCTGCTCTCGATTTCACCCACAAAGAACGACCGTCCACCTTCATAGACCTTCAACGTCATAGCCCTAAATCGACTCGCACCATCTTCACTATCTCACAAAAACCCTTACATTGTGTATACTTGTGTGTCTCTTCCGGTAGAAATTAGGGATTTATATACCCAATTGAGAAATCCCCAATTACCAATTTTAGGGAAGTTGCTTGTAGAAGAAAAGGAACATTTGATTTACTCCATATTCTCTAAATTAGGCCCGTGATTTAGCTATCAATCAGCTCTTGAAAAATTAAGGAAATAAATTCCTCCTCTTGTCCTGTGCTTGTGGAAGAGGAAAATAGGAAAGTATCCTATTTCTTTGGCAATGCACTTCTGCTCGTGAAAGAAGGAATAAGTGTGAAGGAGGCTATTTCCTTTTCTTTTTTATTTATTTTGCAATTGCTTAACACGTGAGTTTCCACAAAGAATGGGCTTTTCATCATTTCTCTTTTAATCATTTCTCGTGGAGGAGGTATAGGGCTTAACTCAATTTATTTGTTGTTGTCTTGAGAGTTGAGACCAATAAATTTGCCTTCATTATATGAGATCTCGTATAATCTTTTGGCCAATAAGTAAGACAAATAAATCCCATATGCCTAATCATAAAATAAAATACTATTAGCGTTAAATTATTAATAAAATGTAAAGTAAAGTAGAAAAGAGATAATAATAATTAAAAGTAACGATAATGGAAAATAATAATTAAAAGACATCCAAAAGACTAAAATTAGGGAATGAAAGTATATTAAATTACGTACTAATCACTCTGCCAAAGGGAAAAGGGAAGGGTTAGAAATCAAAAGCGGTCAAGGAGGAAGCAAAAGGAGGCTGGATGTCCATGTACACCAAAGCTAGGAAGCTGACGATGCACCCGAAGCTGACGTCCCTGAAAGGGTGGCAGTCCAGGTTTTTCTAGGTAAGGGTCCCTAACAATTGTCCTCTGCGCCTATATTTCACCAGGCCTCACCCATCCCTGATAGGCGTTTAACTCACCGGGAGCTCCTTGCTTTCAATTATTTTAATGGGGATTTTATTCCGGCGCCAAAGGGGGGTGAATCGGTGCCAGTACCACACACCTGACTGCCCCATGTTGCCTACATTATAGGCAACCCGGCCTTGTCGGCACTAGGTTTCTGCCAGTCTGATCCTCATGGTAGGAGAGTTGCTTGTAGCCTAGAATTTTCTTATATAGCTGTTAAATGTATACTGATATTTTATTTTTCGTTTTTGTAGGTCGGGAGCATTTGATATGCGACGCGTTACACTTAAACGCCAACTATATCCCAATCTCCAACATGCCGCCCAAACTAGCGAGGAAATTTATTTCCGTCCTTGCTACCGGTAGGGGGGCAAATGGCGGCCGTCGCAATGGCGATGAGCAAACCAGAGTCCCTGGGAAGACAGCCGAGGTAGATTCCGCCAAGAAGCAGGTCATCATCGCTTAAAAGAGGAAGTCGACTGCTGATGAAGGTAAGGCCCCTGAGGAGAAGGAGGCAAAGTGGCCTACAGTCTCGGCCAAACAAAAGGAGATCCAGGCTCCTCCTCTGCCTGAGGTGAGGGCGCCTCTCCCTACCAGGGTCATGGAGGTGGGGAGCTCCACTTTGTGCCCCATGGTTTATAAGCTGCCGGCTATGATTGCCAAGCTCCGCTCTTTCGCTAAGGTGTAGAAGGTCAGATACATCGAATAGGCCGTTACTGATATCCCGGATATCATCTGGAAGAGGTGGGCTCGGTCCCCTGTTAGAGACGGCGAGAAGTTTCAGCCCATGGTCAACGTCTTGGACGATGAGTCTCTTCTCCTTGACCGTCCTGTAGAAGGCGGTAACTTGGGGATACCGGATACTTAAAGGCGTAAACTGAAGTATGACATGCCGGTGGAAACCATCAGGGCTGCAGCTGTCGTGCACGCCCATAACATTGCCGTGGCAAGACATGTTCTGTAATTTAACCAACTTTGATGTCGGTTTTCTTTGATTGTTTCTTACCGTGTTCTCTTTTTTTTAACATTGTAGTCAGCTCATTCCGGTAAAGAACTCTGCGATCTTTACCGGTTCTTTCTAGGCGTCTACTTCAACGAAGTGGATAAGCATGCCGAGAACAAGAAAAAGTTCAAGGCTAGCCAGCATGAGATGGACGCGGTTAAGGCTGAACGGGACGGGTTGCAGTCGGCCAAAAAGGAGCTTTCAACCGTCAAGGCTGAGCTGGATACTACACAAAAGAAGCTCAAGGATCATACCCTCCTTGAGTACCAGCTGAAGACTAAAAGGGAGCAGCTTTAGACAGTCCAGGAAGAGCTTTAGGCCGTCAAAGACCGCGAGGCTTCCTTTGTGGATAATGTTGTGGTGGACTACCGACAATCCATGGATTTCGTTAACCGTCTTACCAATTAATACAATGGGAGTTTGCGCAGCCGCAATGCGGTGTGCCAAGCACGCCATTTCTAGTATTAATTGCCTGGCAGTTGAGGAGGCTCATGAGCGCCGGGAGTTTGAGAACTCGGTCGAAGGTGCAACACTTGATGAGGGGGTCACTTGTGCAGATATTGACAACGCTGACCCTCATTTTGAGTTTGAGGAGCCTGAAGATCTGGCAATCAACACAGAGGAAGCCGACAACAACGAAGTTCTTTGCCTCGAAGGTTGCCGAGGGGCGCGACGGTGCCTTAGCACATGAAGCTGTGCCCAAGGATTCTGATGCCGCCAAGGGTCCTCATGGTGAGGAGACCGCTCTAGGCGATTCTTGATAGGTAGATATCTTGTTTAGTCCCCTACTTGTCCAACAAGTAAGCTATAGGCTGAGCTTTCTTGTCTAGCAAGTAAACTAGTATCCCTTAGATGTTCTTCCTTGGAGACTTGTGCAACGATGTCTGAATCAGCTTAGTCCAAGCCTGAGCTTCGTTCCCGAACTTGCTTAAAAGGGACCCACCCGGAGGTTTGGGTGGTGGTTCCCCCTCGGAAGCTTAAGTTAGATATCGGGGAGTGGTAGAGAGAAAAGTAGATCTAGAGAGAGAAAGTGAGAGAGTGTTTTTACGGAGTAACTTTGCCTTGTTTGCATTGAATGATCTTTCTCCGATTTCGGGGGTATTTATAGTGATAGCAAGATGACCGACTAACCTTAAAAGCGCCCTAAAACGGTGGCATCTGATTGGCTAAGTAATCAGATCATGACACGTGGCAAGCCATGATTTGTGAGGGTTTATAAACCACTCACTTGCAACCACCTCCAAGGGGCTGGGCTCTGATTATCTTTTGGGCCAGAAAAGTAAGCCTTTTCTCCCAACTGAATATCACCCAAGTGTTAAACCTTTTTCTTCTTATTTATTAGGAGAGGACACGTGTACGGCTCTGATGAGCCCAAGTGTCTTCAAAGGAGCCGTAGATGTTAGGCTACAACATTTGCCCCTAAAAGGGCTTTCCTTTGCTTGGCCCATCTGACGGTTAAGGCCCTTTTACCCAAGGTAGTTTTATTCAAAATGAAGGAAATGACACGCCTTTTCCTGGGTTTTACCGGTCATAATCGACCGTTTTATCCTCCACTCGGTCATCCTTGACCGGCTCCACAGGTTTCTTACCCCTCTATAAATAACTTTGGTGTGAGGACATTAAATCATTTCACACCTTGAACGAATTTTCCTAGAGAGAGAAGCTCTGCAAATTTTCTAGAGAGAGAGAGAGAGATCGCCCAGCCTCAGCTTTCTTCACCGACTCGTCCAGGCGCTTTAGCAGGTATCTTCTCTTTGTTCTTTTTACTCTTCTTTATTCTTTATTTTTTCTTAGAAAATCAATAAAATGGAATCTTCTTCGTCAAATTATCCTAGCCGACCAAGAGCTTGCCTTGACCCTAGAACCGATACTTCTTCTTCGGTACATTCTAGAGTTGGACCTCTAATGGCCGAGTATATATTTTTTTGTGGTTTTGGCTGAGAAAGTCAGACGACCCAGTCTTTACCTGTGCAGGGTAATCTGGCGCGCGTCAAGCAAACGGCCCGTCTAAGACGAAAGGTAATACTACCCACACATAGTTCAGACATGGACGAATCTACTGGTCGTGTTCCAGATGAGACAAGGGGGGCCCAAAGTGCTGAGCCTTTAGGCGGGCCTCCTTCTCCGGACCACAATTTAGAAGACTCCGAAATAAACCCTCAGACCAGTACTTCTGGCAGGGACGTCAATATGGAGGGAACCGGCGAAGATAATAACGGCAGTGATTCTGACGTTGCCGAGGAATCGGACGAAGCCTCTACGACCTCGTCGGAAATTAGAAGACGCTTAGGTCCCCTTTCTGACCCCGGCTTCATTTTGGTCAATCGTAAATGGCTAGAGAAAATAGGACCAGACCCTAGTCACTTATCCTATTGCATGCCTATGCCGGGCTTCTCCTTTGTCATCCTAAATAAAGACGCGACGATTCTGAGTGCCCCAAAGAACCACTCCGCCGTCTACAAGCTGGCCTTGGACGCGGGATTAAGGTTCCCTCTCCACGAATTTATAGAACAAGTGTTGCAATATTACCACATAGGCCATAATCAGCTGGCTTGGCACAACGTCCTGACGTTTATTGCCGTCTGCGAACTGCGCGGCCTAGCTCTTTCTCTCCAAGCCTTTACCCATATTCACTACGCGGCTAAGGTACCTGGAGCCGTGGACGGGGCATGGCTCAGCATCTGCAACCGCCCAGGCTTTATGACTGCGTGGGGCAAGCCGTCGAAGATGCACGAATGGAAGGTCGACTTCATCTTCTTATGGGCGGCCAACGACTATGCCACTGAGAGCTATAGATTTTATAATCGATCTGTCACGAATACTGGACGGAAGCAGTCCTGGCTGGATTTGGAGGACAACTATGACGAAGAGGTTGTGGAGTACTTCTGAATAAAGGAGTACTCCAGGCCCGACCAACGATCTTTTAAGGGGCCAGCTAACTGGATACCTCTTAAAGAAATGTTTTACCATGATGACTTCCTGGTCGCCGCCGGCTTGCGGTTGGCCGAAGATAAAGGTATACATTCAAATTCTCCAAGTAAAAGTCTTCGTCCATAGTATACATCAGACTAATCATTTCCCACTTCTTTTTTTGCAGATTCGACTAGAAAACGTCTCAAGGCATCTTGGACGGGAGATATAAGTATGTCTAAATTCACAGACAACTTATGGAAGAAATATGCCAAGAACATTGTAGAAAAGGGTGAAACTTGTTAACTTTTTTTTTTTTTTTTTTGCGAGGATCATTCTAACTCGTCAAGAATTTGCATCCAACCATTGGACGAGAGTCACCCAAAGAAGGAAAACGTCCAAGCATGGACGTCCACCTTCGTGGGGCCATTATCGTCTGAGAATTTGTAAATCCTTCCCTGGACGAGTACGATTTGGACTAGTCCGAGACGTTGTTCCTTTCACTGGACGAGAATCACCTATTTAAGGAAGGCGTCCATGCTTGGACGGCCACCTTCTTTGGGCCATTCTCGTCTGAGAGGCTGAATGTTTTTGGACGAGTACCATTTGGACTCGTCCAAGTCATTGCTCCTTTCACTGGACGATAATCACCTGAAGAAGGAAAGTGTCCATGCTTGGACGACCACCTTCTTTGGGCCATTCTCGTCCGAGAGGCTAAATGTCTTTGGACGAGTACCATTTGGACTCGTCCAAGTCATTGTTCCTTTCACTGGACGAGAATCACCCGAAGAAGGAAAGCGTCCATGCTTGGACGGCCACCTTCTTTGGGCCATTCTCGTCTGAGAGGCTTTAAGTCCTGATACTGGACGAAGGGTTGATTTCCTGTCCTTGGACGGGAGTCATTTTAGTCCGTCCATTTTTTGGACGGCTTCCTTCTTTGTATCAACTTCGTCTTTATTCGGGAACATTTTCTTTTGGACAAGGTTCCCTTAGGAAAGGAGGTGTCCATTATAGGACGCCTTCCTTCTTTGGGCGATTTTCGTCTGAAACCCTGTAAATGGTTTATAGCTTTTGCCCTTTGGACGACCAGTATGAAAAGTTAATTTTTTTTTTTTTTTGCAGAAGAATGCTCCTACAAACAAACTTCCACCTGGGAAGTCGTCCTCGTCCAAAAAGAGGCCTACAGCGGCCGCGGAACAGCCTCCATCGAAAAAGCCTAAGGGCTTTACAAGGAAGAGGGCAGAGAAGTCGACTCCTGTTGGTGAAGTTGGGGAGAAAAACATGCCTCCACCAAAGGACAAGGCCCTGAAAAAGGAGCCTTCAGCTGCCGAGGGGAAAAAGAGTGCGGATCCTGCTGGTCCGTTGGACATTCTGCCAGCAGACTCTGCTGAGATCAACCCAGAGTCGGCCGTGGCTTTGGTTGTTCCAGAGTCGGAGACGGCTGCTGAGAACTACCCGGGCTTCAGCCGCTCGGTGGCCAAGCTGGTGTCGCAGATGCCGCTAGCTGTTAGGACGGCCTCCATCTCGTCTGGTGAGTCATATTATCCAAATAAAGTTAGGACGGTGCGGGTCGGCGGACGGTCTATGAGTCCGTCCAATAGGCAAGCCATCGTCTTTCCCATTAAGATAATTGACTATCCCCCTCATTCAGATAAGGGCAAAGACCCCGCTATACCCTCAGCTCTTCCCCCCATAGACTCGGACGAGGAGTCTTCTCCTGCTTTTGCCAAAATGTCAAAGGCTGAAAAAGATCGGCTTAAGCAGGAGCTCTTCAAGTGTTACCCTGAATCCTATATCAAAGGATTAAGGGGGGCATCAGCCGGGCATGTGGGCTACATGTCTCAACTTGCTGCTGAGGTATGACTTGCTGCAGCCCTTGTTTAGTACTTGTGTAAATTTTTCCTTTTAGTAACTCGTCTAATAACTTGTTTTGTTTTCATTGTCCCAACTTTTTGCTCGCAGCATGCTTACTGAAGAGTGGGCGAGGGAGCTCAGAAAGGAGAACAAGCAGCTCGTCCACCTTGCTACAAGGCAGGCGACAAGGCCATCCATGACATTGAGATGGCTAATACCCTTCATCGTCAATCCCTGGAGGCTTTGGAGAAGAGATCAGCTCTCCTGGAGTCCGAAAACAAGAATTATCTTGTTACTATCAACGATCTATTCAAGGAGCTGGACCGTTTGAAGATGGTCATAGATCTTGTCTCTCTGCGATACGAAGGGTGAAAGAGATCTTTGGTGAGCCTTCTGAGGTCCCCAGCTTCGTTCGTCGTCTGGAATATCAACAGAGTGTTCATCGTGCTATGGTATGTGCCGAGGAACCTCCGGAATTTTTAGACTCAGACGACGAAGCTTCGGTTCAGGAGGAGAACCCTGAAGACAACCAAGAAACTCGTGCTGAAGATGATGCCTAGTTTTAGGTTTATTTTCAAAAGTTTCTCGGCTTGTTTGCCGTTGTAGCTTTATCTCTTCTAGTCTTAAGTTGTAAACTTTTTACCAAGTATATATATGGAAGATTTTTTGCCAATTGCTTGTCTCTTCTTCTCTTGAATTACAAGTCTGCCTGAGTATAAAATGTGCCTCGTTCTGAATGCTGGACGTTCCGCACAGATTTTTAAGGAAAGCGCGGCATCCTTGCCTTTAGAAGAGATTCGTCCTGAACTTTTGTGCGGTCTACAAAATTATAAATAGAGTAAGCTTGCCAACCCTGATCCTTGCCCTTGAATGGTCAAGAGTCTTTACAAAATGTAGCCAAATAAAAATACTCGGCCGGATATTTGGACGATTTACAAAACACACTTAGGAGAAAATTGCCATCTTTGTCCTTGGACGATGATGGGTCTTTCTAAAAAGTACTTAGTGACATTCGTCCTGGAACTCTTGATGGTCTTCTCATTCAGACGGGTCTCACCCCAAGAGGTTTGTGGACTAGCCACATTTTAGCCGTTTTTTTCGAGTTGGTAACACTCGTCCTGCGGTATTTAATGCCTGGTTCATCCTGGTTTTTTAAACGACCTTCCCTCTTTTAGTTCGTCCTATAGGCTTGTCTTATCCCCCCCTTCTTGGACTTGGCTCAACCATATATAGTGGACAAGCCATAGTCTAAGAAGGAGAGCGGCCAACATTGGCCAAGCCCGCTGATATCGCTAAGGACGAGCTTTAGATACATGGTCTGACCATGTCTTAGCCGCCTTCTTTGAGGGAGCAACACTCGTCCGGAAGTAGTGATCCCTTACTAGGGTCTTTACTACTTAGCTGTCCGTGTATGTGAAAGTAAGTATCCTTTACTAAGGGCTTATTTCTGGTCAGCCTTCTCTTAGAGACCTTAACGTTTCCCTTACTAGAGATTTTGTCAATTTGATTGCCATTTATGTATTGTCAACCTTTAGGTTGTTATACTTTTGGCCGGTCTCCTCGAGGGAGTGATGTTCGGCATGGAAGTGAGTATTTTTGATGCTCTATTGTTTTTTGTGTTTTTGCCCCAAGTTATTGTCACTTTTAGACTAGTAACTGATTTAATGCCCCAAAGTGAACTAACTTGGTGAAAATAAACAAAGGCCATAAGAAGGTAGGAATTGTATTATATGAATTTTGCTTGGCTAAATGCCAAGATACATGTATACAATTTTTTTTTTTTTACCATGTGCCGTGGCACTTTGGACTTACTACAAACTACCAGCTAGATTTCTGACGATGAATTGAGTTAGACGTGGTACTTCTTCAGATTATCTGAGTTCCAAGTGCCTTTGTATAACTCGTCCACCCGGATCTTGGAGACGAAAGGTTCCACCTGTGCGGCTCTTGGATAATCAGATAAGGTCCTTCCCAGTTTGGTGTTAGGTTCCCCATCTCTTTAGCTCGTCCAACCGCCTCCATCTTCCTTAGAACAAGATCCCCCACCTTGAGTGGTCGTCTAGCGACTCTCTTGTTAAACTCCAGAGCCATTCGCGGTTTGTACAATTGCATTCTTAGTAAGGCATTGCCCACGACTTACGGTACTTGATCCAAAGCCGTGCGCAATGTAGCCCAGTTGGCCTCTTCTGTGTACAACATGACTCGCAGGGTGGGTTCTTCAATCTCAATGCGCAAGACGGCTTCAGTGCCATAAACTAACATGAAGGGTGTCTCCCCTGTAGAATTTTTGGCGGTTGTTCTGATGGACCATAACACTAGCTGCAGTTCTTCAACCCATTGCCCCTTGGCATTATCCAACTTCCTTTTGATTCCATTGGATAGAATCTTGTTGAAGGACTCTACTTTCCCATTGGCTTGTGGGTGGGCGACTGCAGCGAAGTGAGCCTTGATTTCTCTTTCTGCCAACCAATCTTTCAGTTTAGGCGTTTCGACATGTGGGCCATTATCAAAGACGATTGACTGTGGCATGCCAAAACGAGTTATAATGTTTTTCCAAATAAAGCCATTGACGTCGATTGTTGTTATACCTCGCATGGCTTCAGCTTCTATCCATTTAGTGAAATAGTCCACAGCTACTATCACAAACTTCTTTTGCCCAGCGGCCACTGGGAAAGGTCCTAGGATATCCATGCCCCATTTGGCAAAAGGCAGAGGGAACAAGATGGGACTTAAGTAGTTGGAAGGCTTCTGGTGCAGGTTTCCATGCTTCTGACAGCTATCACATTTCTTTGCGTAGACGAGGGCGTCCTCCTTTAAGGTAGGCCAGTAGTACCCCGTCCTTAAAGCCTTTTCTCCCAATGCTCTTCCCCCAATGTGAGATGCACAAGCTCCTTCATGGAGTTCTTTCAGAACCTCTAGACCATCTTCTCTGGTGATGCACTTGAGGAGAGGGCGATTCAATGACTTTTTGTAAAGGGTTTCGTCCCATAGTTCAAACCACTTGTCTCGAGCCTTCACATACTTAGCCTCCACAGGGTCCGAAGGTAGTCGTCCTGTTTTCTTGTATTCTATTATGGGCTCCATCCAAACTGCCCCTCGACTAAGAAACATGATTTGCTCTTGGTCAATACTCTTTTTGGGTTTAACTTCCCAAAATACTGTTCTTGGTGCTTCACCTTCGGCCGAGCTGGCCAATTTCTAGAGAGCGTCTGCTTGATGATTTTCTGACCTTGGCACTTGGTCGAGTACGAATCGCTTCAAAGGCTCAATTTCCTCTTTGATCAGACGCATATATTTGCCCATCGATGCTTCTTTACATTCAAAATCCTCGTTGACTTGACTGACGACCAAAAGGGAGTCTGATTTGGCCTCAATTTCCAGAGCTCCTGCCGCTTTACACATTTTGATTCCAGCCAGAAGTGCTTCATATTCAGCTTCGTTATTGGACGCTTGGAATTAGAATCTTAGCGCATATTCAAACTTGTCTCCTTTAGGAGATTGACAAATGATTCCTGCCCCACATCCATAGACAGTGGACGATCCACCAACCATGAGCGTCCAATGCTTCCTCCCTTCAGCTGGATCAAATACTGGTCCTATTGTTGGCCGAGTAAGCTCAACTATAAAATCTGCCAAGGCTTGCCCCGTAATGGCTTTCCTTGGTTCGAATGATATATCGAACATGTTAAGCTCAACAGCCCATTTTAACATCCGTCCGGCGGCTTCCATCTTTTGCAAAACCTGCTTCAAGGATTGGTCGGTGTAGACGAGAATACTGCGAGCCAAGAAATAGGGCCTTAACTTTCTGCTGGCCATGACGAGGGCCAATCCAAACTTCTCAACTGGAGTGTACCTATTTTCCGCATCCTTGAGCACATGACTCACAAAGTATATTGGAACTTGTACAGATTCTCTTTCCGCCAGCAGAACAGTACTCACAGCCTGAGTGGACACAGCCAAGTATACAAACAGTTTCTCCCCCTCAGCTGGACTGACCAACCTCGGCAGTTGCCGAAGGTGGTCTTTGACTTGCTGAAGCGCTTGCTCAGCCTCTGCTGTCCATTCAAACTTGGCCTTTTTCTTGATAGTAGCGAAGAAGTGATGGCACTTGTCACCTGACTTGGACAAGAATCGTCCAAGGGCAGCCAAGCAACCCGTCAGTCGCTGAACTTCCTTTATCTTTGACGGGGATTTCATGTCTAAAATAGCTTGAATCTTTTCTGGGTTGCCTTCTATTCCCCTCTGATCTACTAAGAAGCCTAAGAACTTCCCAGACAAGACTCCAAATACACATTTTCTGGGGTTCAATTTTAACTTGTATTTTCTGAGAGTCTCGAAAGTCTCTCTCAAATCACCAACATGACCTTCTTCTTGCCGACTCTTGACTATCATATCATCAATATAGGCCTCCATGTTTCTTCCCAACTGGGACTGAAAGACAGTATTGATCAATCTTTGAAAGTTGGCCGGGGCATTACGGAGGCCAAAAGGCATCCTTTGCCAGCCATACAGGCCTTTCTCAGTAATGAAGGACGTTTTGTCCTGATCCTCTGACCACATGGGGATTTGATGAAAACCTGAATATGCGTCCATGAAGCTTAACAAAGCATGGCCGGCTGTGGAGTCCACTAGACGATCCAACTTAGGCAAAGGGAAACTGTCCTTGGGACAAGCCTTGTTGAGATCAGTGTAATCCACACACATCCTCCAAGTGCCATTAGGCTTTGGCACCATGACTACATTTGCTATCCATTCTGGATAATAAGTTTCTCTGATGAATTTTGACTCCAACAACTTCTGAACTTCCTGGTCGATCGCCTGATTCCTGGCCGGTCCCAAATGTCTTTTCTTCTGACGAACAGGTTTTAAATTTGGATTGACATTAAGCCGGTGGACGGCTATCTCTGGATCAATTCCAGGCATTTCCTCAACACAATAAGCAAACACATCTTGAAATTCTTTCATCAAGCTGATTAAAAGCCCCTCAACTCAGGAGAGAGCGAGGACCCAATCTTCAATGTTCTTTCTGGACGAGCCTCATCCAAACAGACATCTTCAGGGACTTCCACAGGCTCTGGACGTTCTAGCGCTAGTCCCATAATGACCATCACTTCCTCAGACGAGGGTGGCTCCTCCTTGACGAGGTCATACTTCCTTTTTTTACTGGGGAGAAGTTCAGACGTTTTCCTTGAGGGAGCGACAGACGTCTGAGGACTCTCAATTGCCATCTTCAACGAGGCCACTTGGTCCTTCACTATTTTAGACGTTTTCCTTTCGCCAGCAACCCTCGTCTTATCTTTCCCAATTTCGGACGTTTTCCGTCCGCCACCGATCTTCGTCTGGTCTTCATTGTCTGCTTTCCATGACGATGGCTTGAGGGTAGTTAAATAACATTCCCTAGCCGCCTGCTGGTCTCCATACAAGGAGCCAATTTTGCCATCATCACACTCAAACTTCATAAGCATCAAGTGAGTTACTATTACAGCTTTAACATGATTCAGAGTAGTCCGTCCAAGTATGACATTGTAGGCTGTCAAATCTCGGACAACCAAAAACTTGATAAACAGAGTTCTTGAGACATCCTTCTCTCCCGCTCGGACGGGCAAAGTAACGGTTCCCATAGGATGGATGATTCCTCCCCCAAACCCTATGATGGGGTGGTGGACGGGAACCAAGTTCTTTTCATCAAACTTCAATCTGGACAAACAATCAGCACTAATGATGTCCGTCGAGCTTCCGGTATCAATCAAAATTCTTCTTACTCTCAAGTTTGCTATCTTCATCTCTACAACCAAAGGATCATCATGGGGAGTTCTCAGCTTCACCCGATCTTGTTCACTAACTACCACTTTTGGGAAGGGCTCGGCCTTTGTCTGATCAGCCAGTAAGACTTGGCCGAGCTCCCTGAGGTAGTTCTTGTGCCCTCTATTGGTTGGTCCTCCAGCAGCTCCTGAAATTACAAGGACAACATCCTCGTCCGTGCTTTCACTCTATTTCTTCTTAGTCTGCCGATCATCCTTCCTCCGAAACTTCCTTCCCCCTTGGGGCAAATAGGAGTTCATTTTTCCTTTCCGAGCTAGATCCTCCAAAGCCCTCTTAAGGTGCTTGCATTCATTAGTTTCATGACCGCAGTCCTTGTGAAAGTGACAGTATTTGCTCTTGTCCCTATTTCTGTAAGGCGTCTTCATCTCAGCTGGAGCCTTCAGCTCATACTGGTCCTTGATCTCCATGAGAATGGAGTATTGGTCCTTGCTGAATTTGATGGGGTTGGATGAAGAAGGCTCAGATTCCTTTCTCTTGCTTCTTCTGGACGAAGTAGTGGTTGAGGTAATTGCCCAAGTCTCGGCCTTTTTGGTGTTGCTCTTTTTTGGCTGAGCAACCTCTTCAAGCTTCTTAGACTCGGGGTGCTTTGTCTCAGCACATACTTCAGTGGCGTGTATAAAGGCTTCGGCTTCTCTTAAAGCCTCGGCAAGAGTGGTGATTTTCTTCTTAACAAGATCGAACTTAAAACTTCCTGGCCTTAGTCCACTAATAAAGGCGTCAAAGGCCACCCCTGCATTGAGATCTTGAATCTGAAGGGCTTCCAGATTGAATTCTTAACAAAACTTCTAAGAGCCTCTTTCGGTCCTTGGACGACCTTTCCCAAGTGCATGCTTGTTTTTTGCTCTTGCTTATTAGCAACAAAGTGACTAGTAAATAAGAAACTGAGTTCAGTGAAATTGTTGACTGAATTGGGTGGAAGATTGTTAAACCACTTCTGAGCTACTCCCTTCAGAGTTGCTGGGAAGTTCTTACACCAAGTAGCATCATCTACTCCTTGGACGTAAATCTAATGTTTGTAAGCAGATAGGTGATCGTCTGGATCGGTTGTTCCATCAAAAGGTTCTATAGTAGGAAGTTTAACCTTTGGGAATGAGGGCGCCTCCATGATCCTGGCCGAGAAGGGAGTAGGCCAGTTAATCCGGAGAGCTCCCATCTATCCCTCAATGGGTACGAACTCCTTACGATATTCCTTTATCACAGGATCAGATGAAGTGTTTGCAGGGGCTACTCGTCTATAAACCATGGGTTGAACCACCGTCCTCTCTTGTCTTGGGTGGGCAAGAGAGAGGCTTAAACTTCGTCCTTCCGTTCTGGTCGGCAACTTCAAAGCAGGGTCCCTCAAGTATGGTGTAGACCCTGTCGCTGATCGTTGCAATGCATCAGCTTTCTTTGCCTCTAGGTATTCTCTGGCATCTGTTTCCATTCGATGCCCACTCGGACGGACCTGATCCTAGGTCCTAACCACCAGGTTCCAGTTCATCTTCCTTCGCTGTTCACTGCCTTCTGGCTGCTTTCCTCTGGCCGTCCTTCTAGAGGGTTCCTGACGAACAGGTCGACTAGGACCTGGACGATTTTCTTAGGAACGCCCCTTAAGAGGAACTAGATTGTTAGCGACTGGCTCAGGGTTAAGACGGAAAAACAGCATGTTGCTCTTGATCTGTTCCTGGACGACTGCTGCCATCTTTGTCTGGAAGTCATTCAAAGCGTTCTCTAGATGGGCGGCAGTCACTGGACGTTCAAGATTCTCTTGAATGACAGGTTGCTGGCTTGGCCCAGGAACATGGAATGATGGACGGGAGTCTATCCCTTCCTCGAGGCGGTCTCTCATGATCTACTGTGTCCTCGACATTGATCTGAAAACTTCGATTTCTAGCCACGTTGGACGTTTGACAATCAGTCATTGTTGCGTCTCCCCACAGACGGCGCCAAATGTTTAGTCCCCTACTTGTCCAACAAGTAAGCTATAGGTTGAGCTTTCTTGTCTAGCAAGTAAACTAGTATCCCTTAGATGTTCTTCCTTGGAGACTTGTGCAACGATGTCTGAATCAGCTTAGTCCAAGCCTGAGCTTCGTTCCCGAACCTGCAAAAAGGAACCCACCCCGGAGGTTTGGGTGGTGGTTCCCCCTCCGAAGCTTAAGTCAGATATCAGGAGTGGTAGAGAGAAAAGTAGATCTAGAGAGAGGAAGTGAAAGAGTGTTTTTACAGAGTAACTTTGCACGGTTTACATTGAATGATCTTTCTCCTGATTTCAGGGGTATTTATAGTGATAGCAAGATGACAGCTAACCTTAAAAACTGCCCTAAAACAGTGGCATTTGATTGGCTAAGGAATCAAATCATGACACGTGGCAAGCCATGATTTGTGAGGGTTTATAAACCACTCACTTGCAACCACCTCCAAGGGGCTGGGCTCTGATTATCTTTTGGGCCAGAAAAGTAAGCCTTTTCTCCCAACTGAATATGACCCAAGTGTTAAACCTTTTTCTTCTTATTTATTAGGAGAGGACACGTGTACGGCTCTGATGAGCCCAAGTGTCTTCAAAGGAGTCGTAGATGTTAGGCTACAACAGATACTATGGCTTGAGCGCGTTGTTTTGGGCGAATTTCACACTAAGGTTAATTTGCTTGGAGAGGGGGTTGACAATTAACTTGCAATACTTGGCAAAATAAATGGGCGAAATATAGTGCAGAAATAAAGAAATAACACAAGACAATTTTACGTGGAAACCCTCTAAATGGGGAGAAAACCACGAGGGAAACGGTGTTTCGCCAATCCACTATAATAATATCAATATGCAGTACAAGTACACTGTTTTAACCTGATTGGCAGGAGGAGCAACTCAGGTTTTAGAGAGAAAAAGATGACAAATTAAGAATATAAAAGAAAAATAATGGACAGAGTGAGGCGAAATATAGTTTTTTGGGTTATGAGTGAGTGGGAGAGAATTCATCTATTTTGTATGCTTTACAATAGGAGTATCTATAATAGAAAGAATGACGGTTTAAGCAAAATTTGTCAAATGTGCTGTAACTTATAAGTTCCTAATTTTTAGGGATCTCCATTGATCTTCTCAACTGTTTGCCAACTGATTTGACCACTGACTTACTGTTTGCCTCCTCCTCCACTTGCCACTATTTTAGGAACTGCCACAACAAATTGCCACCATTTTAGGAGCTGTCATAACAACCTACCATGTTGCCAAGTGGCAGTGCAGAATAATTATATTGTTGCCAATGATTGATTGCCACGTGGACTGGAATTTTACCCCATAACAATAGCCCCTAATTTCCTGATTTGGATGAAGCAAATGATCACGAATTAGGAATTCCGCTTCAAAATGTTGCTTAGTCGCGTATGAGATTGTTGCAAGATGTTTGTCGAAATGGTGTAAAGGATGACGTTTTGCAAACTCCTTATGTGACAATTCGAAAGTGAATATGTCTCAATATTTTGCCATTTGTATGTATTTATCGGAAGCATTTTATATATGCCTTTTGTTTGCTAGAAGTATTTTGTATGCTTTATGTATGATTTGTTTGAAATTTGCTTTTGTTTTGCTTGTCATTTTGTTTGAAATGAAGTGTTTCGTTTGTGTCATGCATTCATGTGTTGCTAACTAAAATGTCGACCCATTTTGTAGTTGGCATTTCGTATACCTTTGTTTTTTAATTTGTGTAGGTATTTTTCCTTTCTCTTGAAAGGTCATACCATTTGTTGTTTGCACATGTTTTGTGATCAGGTGAAATTGTCATCGGATATTATATTGTTATCGGGTGAAATTGCCATTGGATATTATTTTGTTATAGGGCGAAATTACCATTGGATATTGTAAAACCAATTTAGTTAAAGGATTAGTTGTTTGCTTGCATAAAAATAGAAATGAAAGTAAAAGATAGAAATAACATGTTACTCTTTTTGCCTATGAATACTTGATTTGCTACGGGAAGATGCCTTATTTGATTTGCCATGGGAAGATGCTTGTTTGATTTGCCATGAGAAGATGCTTGTTGAGTTTGCCACGAGAAGATGCTTGTTTGATTTTGCCATGCCAAGATGCCTGTTGAATTTGCCATGAGAAACATCCACTGTTTTTGCCATTGAGCCCCCTTGCAAAACAACTTGTCAAAACTTAGGTCGTTGGTGTTAAAAGTATGATGAATTCCAACACCATGGAATTTGCACGTCGTTTTTGTCATGTTCTGTTGCTCTCTTTCTGGTGTCAATATCTTCCTGAAATCGAATTTGTGCAAGAGCTTTGGCTTAGGCATCTTCAAACGTTGGACAACGGTATTTTGTCAACTCCTTGTATAGTTCAGATTCCTCGAGCAATCCTCTTCTAAAAGCTTCTATGGCTGCCGGGGCGTCGCATCTTGGGCTGGAAACCTTCTCACGATTGAACCGGTTGAGGTAATCTCTTAATGGTTCGCCATATCTTTGGACAACCTGATAGAGGTCGCTGGTTTACCTCTCAAGGCGTCTGCTACTGGCCAATTGTAGATTGAACATGTTCACCAAACCTGCAAAACTAGAAATAGCACCATTAGGTAGATTAATGAATCATTGAAGGGCGGGACCTGATAAAGTCGATCTAGATCCCTTGCACATGCAAGCTTCCCGCATCTCGCAGGGTATTGGAATGATAATCATCCTTTGTTTATATTGCGCAACATGCTCACTGGGATCTGTCGTTCCATCATATAGCTCCATGGCAGGGACAACAAAACGCTTCGGAATTTCGACTAGAGCAATGGCATCTGCAAATGGCGAATATGCATAACTAGGCAGGGCAGCTTTCTCGACAGGTCTCGGGACTCCTGGATCTTCAATATCATCTACTCAACATATTTAAGTCGCTTGTACAACGGATCTGCCTGGGCGGAAGCACCTGCAAAAGCAGAATCAGATGCAGTTTGCCTAGGCAGAATGTCTGGAACATTTGCATGACTTTGCTGGTGCCATCCTTCAAATATGGGCATGGGTCCAAGACATGCAACTTGACTTGGCGAATTGTCAAATCTCGCATCTTCATTGACTAGAATGAGCCTTTCCATTTCGTGAGAAAGTTGCCTCCGAGAGTTGGACACAATTGATGCCATGGACTGTAACACCACAATAATTCTCTCTTTTCTAAAATACCTTTTAAATATAAATAATAGAGAATTATCAAAGTATTATCACCCGTGTGATAATGTATCGGCTTATTTAGAATTTTGCAGCGGAAAACAATAATAATAAGCTTTATAAATAAAACTTAGTTAACCATAAAGTCAACTCCAACAAAACCGAAGTCAACCTTAAACCAAATTAAACCAACAATAAAATGTATAATTCAAAAGTACAATGCATAACTACACAAGCTCTCCAAATCCCGATCCCAATGATGCACCATCTTCGAACCTATTAGATGGACTATGCACTATTGATCCCTAGAGACTGCTCACCAAAATGGGTCATCACAGGATCAATAAGGCAAAGCCATGATCAACATACACAACGAAAGCACATAATCAGCAAAGCTGAGTACTACATACAAAATAAGTAAACAATCCTAACATGATACTAATAACTAATAGGCAGAAATAAATAATATCATAATAGCTTGCAGAAAACTTTTACTGAACTAAACTTTTACAACATTTTTATTACTTTAAATGGAATAGTCAATGGACCGAGTTGTCTCATCTAAAACAGCCTTCCCCTAGGAAGACGAAATACGGGCGCGACTCCGTATTCCAAAATGACCTACGATATCGAGGAACCTTTTAATAAAATAGGAACGGTGATCAACCCGAAACCCAGAAAAAGTCATGGGCTACCACCATGTACTCCAACTCCTAATTGTCCAACACTTTAGACGTGCACCAGTCTAAAGCTTATTACTATCCATGTTACACTTTACATGATTTACCAATTATTACTTGTTCTGACACACAAGCAATATAGACAACAAATAATCAAACATTCACAACTTAACTCCTTTTTATCTTAGGATTAAATAAGTGATCACACAACTTACAACACAAGATTAATTCCTTCTTATTTCAATCCTTCTTAGTTGTTGAACCTAGCCAACAACCAACTTACCTTTCATAGGAATAAATTATCAACTTGCCAAATAAGGCCCACAGTCCTCATATAGTAGTGAAAATAATAATATAAGGGAACACATGATTCAACTCAATAAATATATTAATTCCACCATGTGAATTAATAAATTAAGTTCCCAACCAACATGCTTGCATCAATATTCCATACAAACATGATATTCAACTCATAAATAATTCTTAAAATCAACATGTTCGCACACAGGCATAAAACATGTAAAATCCAATCATAATAGAAATCATATATGAACTCACAAAAGTTCCTGTACATGATACTACATAGCTTTTCCTTCCTAAAATGATGATACTACATCAAACAACACATAGGTATGTACGTGCCTTGTGTAGACAAACTGGGATGCCACTTTAACCAACTCAAAAGTCGCCTAGAGAGAATTCTCCGCCTAACACAACCAATAGAATTTATAATCAATCCTCCAAGTAAATTCCAGCAACTTGAAAATACTTTAAATCCCCTTTAAAAATATTTAAAAGCTGTTTTTATCATTAAAACCTCAATTACTTATATTACCTAGCATAGTACTACTATACTAGTCAATAAAATCCATAAAACTCCATAAATAACAACCTTTCTAAAATTCCAGCAACTTATAAATTATTAAAACCTCCTTTAAACATACTTAAACATGTTTAAATTCATAAGTTAAATCAATTTCATAGTTTATAACATGCTACTATGATTTTCCAATCTTTAACACCCTAAAAATTCATGCTTTGGATAATTAAAACTCAATCTAAATATAATAATCAAATCTGAAATTTTATTCTTTCAATACAAAATTTATATAATCATAGATTCACCATTAAAACAGTAAATTAAAGCCTCTAATCATAATTAGTACTAAAATTAAACATTAAAACATAATCTTTAATCAAAACTTGAGGAGGAAGAAAAGAATTAAACCAACACGAAGAAGAGAACAAGAAGGAAAGACGTCGGCAGCACTCGGGCAGCGGCGGCAGCAGCAGCAGGTCGGCGGTGGTGGCGGTGATTGTGGTGTTGTGACGTTTCTTGGTGAAGAAGAAAGTATTTCTTGGAAAAGAAGAAAGAAAACCGAGAGGGAGAAAGAAGAGAGGGAGGGGCGCCGGTTTTGAGGAGTGAGGAGAGAGAAAATAATGTGTGGGTAAAATATTTGGGGTTTAAGATATTTGTATGGGTGTTTCCCTTGTGGGCTTAGAAAAAGCAATTGGGCTTCAAATAGAGTTTGATGATGAATAGGAATGATGATTGAACTCCTAACATCACTAGAATTAGTATTTGGATTCCTCAAGCCCACTTAAACTCTTTTTTTTCAAATCCAAATAGATATTTCAAACATTTCAAGTATTTCAAAGCATGACTTTAGTAAATATCTGACTTGGATAAATTATTAAAACAATTCCTTTGACTTTCAAATAGTCAACATTTGAAATATAAAATCATTAAATGCTAAAATATATTAAAATATACATAACTATATATTAAAATATACTTATAAAATTTATAAAAATACGGGGGATTACAGTCTACCCCTCTTAAAAGAAGTTTCGTCCCGAAACTTGACACGAAAACTCACACATTTTCAAAAGTTTTTCAACTCAACTCCTATGGGAGAAATACTTGTGCCACTCATGCACTCTTTTACCAACTTATAATCACTTGTGTTACTTATGAACACCTTTTCTTATGCGGAGAATCTATTTATTTTGCACTCACATGTGCAAATCGCCAAAATAAGCATAAAAATGCATAAAAATACCATAAGAATAGGTAAAAAGCGCGAAATTCTATCGCATTTTACCCCCCTTAAAGAAAACGAGTTACGCCCTCGTAACTCACCTCAAGGAATAAATCTGGATACTTCTTCTTCATTTTAGCTTCAGCTTCCCACGTCGCCTCTTCGGACTCATGGTTCGACCAAAGCACTTTCACGATATTGACATCCTTATTGCGTGTACTACGCACCTTCTTATCAAGTTTTTTCACAGGCCTTTCCTCATATGTGAGGCTACTATCAATCTGGATCCTCTCAGGCTCCAAGACATGACGCTCATCAGGGATATAACGCTTGAGTTGGGAAATATGAAACACATCGTGCATCTTTTCGAACTCCATTGGCAAAGCCAACCTATAAGCTACCTTCCCAATTCTTTGTAGAATCTCATATGGACCTACATATTTGGCACTTAATTTGCCCTTTTTCCCAAATCTCATCACACTCTTAGTTGGTGATACTTTTAGAAACACTTTATCACCTACTTCGAACTCATCTTCCCTTCGCTTCAAGTCGGCATAACTCTTTTGCCTACCTTGAGCAGCTTGAATTCTAGCCTGAATCAACTTCACATTCTTGACAGTCTCCTCAATGAACTCTGTCCCCAATACTATGTTCTCACTATAATCATTCCAGCAAATGGGACTTCTACACTTTCTTCCATATAATGCCTCAAAAGGTGCCATCTTAATACTCGCATGATAACTATTGTTGTATGAAAACTCAATCAAATCTAATTGGTCTTCCCAACTACCCTGAAAATCAATAGCACACGCTCTCAACATATCTTCCATGGTTTGGTTAGTCCTCTCAGTCTGACCATCAGTCGCAGGGTGAAAGGCAGTACTCATTTTCAATGTTGTTCCACGATTTAACTGGACCTTTTGCCAAAATTTCGAAAGAAATCTCGAATCAGGATCTGAAATAATATCGGTTGGAACCCCATGCAATCTCACTACATGCTTAACATACGTCTTCGCCAGTTGCTTCTTCTTCCATGTCTCCTTGATTGGAATGAAAACGGCCGACTTCGTCAGACGGTCCACGATAACCCAAATGGTATCATTGCCATTCCTTGTCTTAGGCAAAGTAGTCACAAAATCCATTGAAATGGAATCCCACTTCCATCCAGGAACCTCTAAGGATTGAACCTTCCCCATGGGTCTCTTATGATCTATCTTGACTTTCTGACAGGTAAGACACTTAGACACGAACTCGGCAACCTCACGCTTCATGTTTGGCCACCAATAGATCTGCTTATGGTCCTTATACAGCTTGTCACCCCCAGGGTGCACAGAATACGGTGTATTATGGCCCTCATCCATAAGACGTCTCATTAGCTCATCACATTTCTGTGGTACACACCACCTCCCCTTGAACCTCAGACTACCATCATCATGAATCTTGAAATCAACTTTCTTTCCTTGGCCCATCTTTTCTTTAACCTTCTCGAGGTGCTCATCCCCAACTTAACCCTCTTTGATCTCGTCGAAAATTGACAACCCTAATGAGAAAACACTCAATCTTGCCTCGATCTCCCCAGAATTTAAGATTTCTAGGCTAAGTCTTTGCATATCTCGACACAACTCCTCAGGAACTATCAAGGCATTCATGATATGACTCGACTTCCTACTCAACGCATCTGTAACCACGTTTGCTTTCCCCTCATGATATTGAATGTCTAAGTCATAATCCTTTATCAATTCTAACCATCTTCTCTGCCTCATATTGAGATCTTTCTGGGTGAAAATATACTTCAAACTTTTATGGTCGGTAAAGATCTTACAGGTTACCCCATACAGGTAGTGTCTCCAAATCTTCAAGGCGAACACAATAGCAGCTAACTCTAGATCATGGGTAGAGCAATTAGCCTCATAAGGTTTCAACTGACGCGATGCATACGCGATCACCTTCCTATTCTGGTGTAACACACATCCCAAACCATTCTTTGAAGCATCACTATACACCTCAAATCCCTCATTCCCATCAGGCAGGGTCAAAACAGGTGCGGAGGTCAAACGTTCTTTTAAAATCTGAAAAGCTTCCTCACACTTCTCACTCCACTCGAATTTTGACTCCTTTTTCATCAAATTGGTCATTGGCCTCGCTATCTTCGAGAAATCTCTCACAAATCTCCTATAATAGCCAGCTAGACCTAGGAAACTTCGGATATCAGACACATTCTTTGGAGTTGGCCACTCACTCACAGCTTGAATCTTAGCAGGATCTACAGAGACTCCTTCCTTAGACATATAGTGACCCAAAAATGCTACTTTCTCCAAACGAAACTCACACTTAGAAAACTTAGTATACAATTGATTCTTTCTAAGCGTCTCTAATATAATCCTCAAGTGCTCGTTATGCTCCTTTTCATTCTTCGAATAAATCAGAATATCATCAAGGAATACAACCACGAACTTGTCTAAGAACTCATGGAAAATCCTATTCATCAAGTCCATAAATATGGCAGGTGCATTAGTTAACCCAAAAGGCATTACAGTGAACTCATAATGACCATAACGAGTCCTAAACGCAGTCTTAGGTATATCCTTATCGCCTACTCTCAAGCGGTGATACCCCGAACGCAAATCAATCTTCGAGAACACGCTTGCTCCATTCAACTGATTGAATAGGTCATCTATCCTAGGCAAAGGATATTTGTTCTTGATGGTTATATTATTCAATTCCCTATAATCGATACACAACCTCATACTCCCATCTTTCTTCTTAACAAACAACACAGGAGCTCCCCAAGGTGATGCACTAGGCCTAATATAACCCTTATCGAACAGTTCTTGCAACTGCGTCTTCAATTCACTCATCTCCGGAGGTGCCATTCTATAGGGTGCTTTAGATATAGGTGCAGTTCCAAGAACTAAGTTTATGGTGAACTCAACAGCTCTAGCAGGCGGCATACCCGAAATCTCACTCGAAAACACATCCATAAACTCATTCACGATTGGAACATCTTCAATGTTTACCCCATCTTCTTTACTCACATCTTGCACACTACAGAATAATAACTCACACCCCTTCTTCATCAACTTCTTTACTTGCATTGCAGAAATAACCCCAAAGTTCTTGGACTTCCCAAAACGTCTATATGAGGTCAACTTTCCCAAAGGGTTCTTTAAAACTACCTTTTGAACTTCACAGTCTATTTTGGCCTTGTATAAACTTAGCCAATCCATCCCCAAAATTACATCTAGGTCTCCCAGATTAAACTCTATCAAATCAGAAGGAAAGACATAGTCCCCTATCTTCAGAGGTAAATTTCTAAACAACTTGGTACACCTTATGGTCTCCCTAGTAGGTATACTAATAAGCAAATCAATCACTTTAAAATCTACTAACCCCAAGCTTTTAATAACAGACGACGAAACAAAAGAATAAGTCGCCCCCGAATCAAATAATGCTTTAACTAGCACGGAGTTAATAGAAAAAGTACCAGAAACTACGTCGGCAGATCGCTCAGCTTCATTGCGACTCATCACGAACAGTTTATCCGGAGCCTTGTCCTGGTTGTTGCTCTCATTAGCAGGCTTATTGTAGCTCCCTTGATTGTTCCGTGCCCCTACGAGCTTCGAACCTTGATTTCTGTTGGTTAAACCCAGACCTCGCTTGGTTACTACCCCCATTGCCATTTTGGTCTTTCTTTTGCTTAGCAAAGCACTCATACTCCCTATGGCCCTTCTTCTGGCAGTAGTTACAAGTCACTAGTTCTCCCTTGCAGTCTTAACCTGGATGGTTATTACTGCACTTCTTACAGTGGTACACTCTCTCAGATTGACCCTTATTATTATTGCCCTGATTATTCCTCCCTTGGAAATTCCCATTTCTACTCTTCTTGAAGTTTCCTTGATTTCCCCCAGCATTGAAATCCTTTCTTTTCTCACCCACTACAGCATTTTTCTTATCACGCCTCGACTGAAGACCATAGATGTGGGCGGCTCTTCCGTAAACAATATCTAAGGATGAAAAAGTTTCACCACCCAACCCCAGCTGGATTTCATCAGTCAAAACATGCTCAAACCTTTGAGCCTTTAACTCCTCAGTGGCTACCTCAGGTGCAAACCTCGACAGTGCTATGAATATGCTATAGTACTCAGAAATGGTCATAGTCCCCATCCTCAGCTTAATAAACTCATGGGCTTTCTGTTTCCTCATAAAGGCAGGGTAAAACTTCCCTCTCAAGGCAGTAACAAAAGAATCCCAATTGAATCCCTCAGCAGCACTCAGACTAGTTCCACTTTCTCTCCACCATAAATTAGCCTCATCCTTTAGGTACAGCACAGCCTGACCTACTCTCATACTCTCAGGACAGTTCACAGCCCCAAAGATTTTCTCAAACTCTCTAATCCAGTTCTCCAAAAAGGTAGGATCAGCGTGCCCCTTAAAATATGGTGGTTTAACTTTGGCTAGCTTCTCAAACATGTCCCCAGCAGAATCGGGACGCTCAGCTCTATCTTGAGTCAGTTTCTCTGCCAAAAGGCGAATAGCAGCAGCTAAATCGTTATTGTTGTTTGCCATTCTAGTGCGTGACCTGAAATTAACGTACTCTACTTTAGGTTCGATACATAATTACATGTCATTCTCTACGAAGGCAACATTTGATTTGACCATAAAGATCGCATCAACAAATAATTTCTCATGAAGTTACAACAACATTATAAAATAATCATCATCAATCATCCATGAAGAAAATTCACATCAAGAACACACAGTTTAGGAATCATGAATAAAATTCAATCATAACAAATAAATAAAAATATTCCCATTCGCGTGACCAAATTAAATTCTTGCTCACTTGGATACTAAATATTTAACTTTTATTCCCCAAAAGATGTTAATAACAATTTTCTCAACCATAACACTGTACTTTTCCTAAAAATAAAATAAAGGAACTATGAAATAAATTTAAACCACTACTGGACGAATTATCCATCATTATTCTTTAAAGTATAAATACATAATAAATAATCTAAGGTGAAACATCATCAGTCTTATCCTCTTATTCCCTGTAGTTTTCTGGAGTGAAAACCTCATCTTCAAATTCATCGATGTCCTCAGTATTATAATAAACATATCTTCTACATCTCGTGGATCTCCGTTTAGGTTGAGGCTCGTCCTCCTCTGACTCAGAATCAGTCTCACATCTCATAACAGCATGGTAGATGTCACTTCTGGTCTGCCCTCTAGCACGGTCAAACTCATGAAGAACCTCATCATCACTATCAGGCATGCCTGCTCTTAATACATTACGCATAATAAACTCTAGTTCGGTGTAGCTATCATCATCAGACTCATAAACGCCATCACCCTCATCATCACTGAGCACAATAGGATTGTAATAGGACCCTATTCTAGTAGCTTCTCTTTCAGACATGGCTAGGAATCTATACAATAAATTTAACTTCTATAAGCAATTGCTACTCTCACTTAACATATAATCCCAACAATAAATAAGAAGCAAGAATAACCAAAAACATAAAGCATAGGAATAACATAAATAGTTAGCAGGGAAGAAAAATATAATCATGCTGAACTAACTATTTAATGCAGACATATAATATTTTTATCCTATATGCCCTTCCTATACTACCCATCTCTCATAAAATAAACTAGAGTATTGAAAATTATTTAAATAAATAATTTTGAATTTATAGAGGAACCGAAAAAAAAACCGGAAAAAAAAAATTTACATTATAGTTCGAAATTTTCGAACTCAATAACAATAAATAAAAAAATACAGCTTCGGACATTAAAAAAAAAAAAATTCGAACCTCATAAAAAAAAAAAAAAAAATTCGGACCTTATAACAAAAAAAATTTCGGACCTACTAAAAAAATAAATAAATTCGAATGCGAAATTCTATCGCAATCGTGAAAAAAAAAATTCGAAGGTAATTTGAATAACATGAATAAGTAGGAGCTCAATTCTAAGAAATTCATTTTAAGTACTAGCTAGTTAGGCGCCTAATGACTTAAAGTTGGCACGAAAAGCCAATAAAAACCTAAAGCTCCTAGATACCACTTTGTAACACCCCAATAATTCTCTCTTTTCTAAAATACTTTTTAAATATAAATAATAGAGAATTATCAAAGTATTATCGCCCGTGTGATAACGTATCGGCTTATTCAGAATTTTGCAGCGGAAAACAATAATAATAAGCTTTATAATTAAAACTTAGTCAACCATAAAGTCAACTCCAATAAAACCGAAGTCAACCTTAAACCAAATTAAACCAACTATATATAAAATGTATAATTCAAAAGTACAATGCATAACTACACAAGCTCTTCAAATCCCGATCCCATGATGCACCATCTTCGAACCTGTTAGATGGACTATGCACTATTGATCCCTAGAGACTGCTCACCAAAATGGGTCATCACATGATCAATAAGGCAAAGCCATGATCAACATACACAACGAAAGCACGTAATCAGCAAAGCTGAGTACTACATACAAAACAAGTAAACAATCGTAACATGATACTAATAACTAATAGGCAGAAATAAATAATATCATAATAGCTTGCAGAAAACTTTTACTGAACTAAACTTTTACAAAAATTTTATTACTTTAAATGGAATAGTCAATGGACCGAGTTGTCTCATCTAAAACAGCCTTCCCCTAGGAAGACGAAATACGGGCGCGACTCCGTATTCCAAAATGACCTACGATATCGATGAACCTTTTAATAAAATAGGAACGGTGATCAACCCGAAACCCAGAAAAAGCCATGGGCTACCACCATGTACTCCAACTCTTAATTGTCCAACACTTTAGACGTGCACCAGTCTAAAGCTTATTACTATCCACGTTACACTTTACATGATTTAACAATTATTACTTGTTATGACACACAAGCAATATAGACAACAAATAATCAAACATTCACAACTTAACTCCTTTTTATCTTAGGATTAAATAAGTGATCACACAACTTACAACCCAAGATTAATTCCTTCTTATTTCAATCCTTCTTATTTGTTGAACCTAGCCAACAACCAACTTACCTTTCATAGGCATAAATTATCAACTTACCAAATAAGGCCCACAGTCCTCATATAGTAGTGAAAATAATAATATAAGGGAACACATGATTCAACTCAATAAATATATTAATTCCACCATGTGAATTAATAAATTAAGTTCCCAACCAACATGCTTGCATCAATATTCCATAAAAACATGATATTCAACTCATAAATAATTTTTAAAATCAACATGTTCGCACACAGGCATAAAACATGTAAAATCCAATCATAATAGAAATCATATATGAACTCACAAAAGTTCCTATACATGATACTACATAACTTTTCCTTCCTAAAATCATGATACTACATCAAACAACACATAGGTATGTACGTACCTTGTGTAGACAAACTGGGATGCCACTTTAACCAACTCAAAAGTCGCCTAGAGAGAATTCTCCGCCTAACACAACCAATAGAATTTATAATCAATCCTCCAAGTAAATTCCAGCAACTTGAAAATACTTTAAATCCCCTTTAAAAATATTTAAAAGTTGTTTTTATCATTAAAACCTCAATTACTTATATTACCTAGCATAGTACTACTATACTAGTCAATAAAATCCATAAAACTCCATAAATAACAACCTTTCTAAAATTTCAGCAACTTATAAATTATTAAAACCTCCTTTAAACATACTTAAACATGCTTAAATTCATAAGTTAAATCAATTTCATAGTTTATAACATGCTACTATGATTTTCCAATCTTTAACACCCTAAAAATTCATGCTTTGGATAATTAAAACTCAATCTAAATATAATAATCAAATCTGAAATTTTATTCTTTCAATACATAATTTATATAATCATAGATTCACCATTAAAACAGTAAATTAAAGCCTCTAATCATAATTAGTACTAAAACAAAACATAAAAACATAATCTTTAATCAAAACTTGAGGAGGAAGAAAAGAATTAAACCAACACGAAAAAGAGAACAAGAAGGAAAGGCGCCGGCAGCACTCGGGCAGCGGCGGCAGCAACAGCAGGTCGGCGGTGGTGGCGGTGATTGTGGTTTTGTGACGTTTCTTGGTGAAGAAGAAAGTATTTCTTGGAAGAGAAGAAAGAAAACCGAGAGGGAGAAAGAAGAGAGGGAGGGGCGCCGATTTTGAGGAGTGAGGAGAGAGAAAATATTGTGTGGGTAAAATATTTGGGGTTTAAGATATTTTTATGGGTGTTTCCCTTGTGAGCTTAGAAAAAGCATTTGAGCTTCAAATAGAGTTTGATGATGAATAGGAATGATGATTGAACTCCTAACATCACTAGAATTAGTATTTGGGTTCCTCAAGCCCACTTAAACTCTTTTTTTTCAAATCCAAATAGATATTTCAAACATTTCAAGTATTTCAAAGCATGACTTTAATAAATATTTGACTTGGATAAATTATTAAAACAATTCATTTGACTTTCAAATAGTCAACCTTTGAAATATAAAATTATTAAATGCTAAAATATATTAAAATATACATAACTATATATTAAAATATACTTATAAAATTTATAAAAATACGGGGGATTACATGGACATCATCTGGGTGCGGAGTGCATTAGTTTTGCTTTCGAATTGCACACCCTGAACGACAATCTCTTCTCTGAGGGACTTCTTCATCTCATCAATGGCTCCCAGGATTTGCGACATAGCCTCCTGATTGGGCACCTCAGAAGGAGTGCTGGGAGTTGTTGGGGTTCCGGCTTCGTTGTTGATTTCGGCCATGATGCTTAGCAAGTTGTTGAGATTGACGATTTTGGCAAGTTGTTTTTCTTTTTCCAGATTTTGCAACATTTTTATGTTTTCTTAGTTTTAATTTCTTAGTTTTCTTCGACTTTGTTTCTTTGTTTTTTCGTGTTTGTTTCTTAGTTTTTGGTTTGTTTGTCGTTTATTTTTCTTAGATTTTCTTATTTTAGTTCTTTTTTAGTTTTTTATATATATTTTTTGTTACATTTATCTTTTGTAATTCGTGTTTGTAACAATTTGCAGTAAATTGTTGTAGCAATTTTTATATTGTAATTGTACCATAATGCTCCATTAGTGTCTTTATTTAACGAAGAGAGAATTACAAAAAGGTTCATAATTTGTAAAATATTTTTTTAACCTAGCTGCATCTATTGTTGCAGGTTTGTCATACAACCGCATGTCCGCATCAATAGGTCTTGGACCTATTGCTTCGATTCCCAAAACCGTGACAATAGGTTCGCATTGATTTGTTAAGCATCAATAGGCCCAAAAACCCCCGCATCAATATAAGATTATTCTACTAATCTCTTTATCTTGTTCCTCAAGACAAGAGTATCTGTT
Organism: Beta corolliflora; assembly: GCA_947648045.1. NCBI lineage: Eukaryota > Viridiplantae > Streptophyta > Magnoliopsida > Caryophyllales > Amaranthaceae > Beta > Beta corolliflora. The sequence goes on from CANSZD010002078.1 coordinate 146,365, forward strand.
GAACCTGAGCCATGGCATTGAGCTATTCAGTAGCATCTCAAATTTCAGATGATGATTCAGAAGTTTCAAATGATTCTTCTAAAAAAGTGATAGTTCGTTTCACGAGTTAGGGAATGGGCTGACCTTTTTTCCTCTCTACTGGGCGTTCCCAAGTTGTAATCTCTGGACTTATCCTGAACAGAAATTGAATGGACCTCACTTATAAGTTTTTAGAAATGATTTCGAAAATGTGAAATGATTTGAGATGGATGATTTGAAGAGGATATGTATAGGCTTGACTAAGGGGTAGACATGGGCCTAACTATATATGCATATGCACAAACATGGACTAGACTATGCAAGTAGATTGGACTCAATGACTGGACCTTTATGGCCATAGGGAAGACTAGACTTTGAACTTACATGGAGAGTAAGCAGGCTAGACTCAAAGAATGTGCCTTTATGGACTTAGGGAGGAGTAGCTTCACTAGACTCCAAGATTGTGCCTTTATGGACTTAGGGAGGAGTAGCTTCGCTAGACTCCAAGATTATGCCTTTGTGGACTTAGGGAAGATTAGACTTTTAACTTATATGGAGAGTAAGCAGACTAGACTCAAATATTGCCTTTATGGACTTAGGGAGAACTAGCTTCGCTAGACTCAAGGATTGCCTTTATGGAGTTAACTTTGGAATTGATTGGGGGGTAACACATGGCTTGACATTGGATTGACTAGGATTAGCACATGGGCTTGATTTTGGAATTGACTACAGTTAGCATATGGGCAATTGACTAGCAGTTTCACATGGGCTTAACTTTAGAATTGACTAGAATTAGACTTAGATTGTGCCTATGTGGGATTGATATAGACGAGGGTTCACATAAAGATTCAAATGGGCCTAAATCTTGACATGAGCTACACTTACATTGGTCTAAGATGAATGGATGACTATAATGCACATGGGACAAAGATGATTGCAAATGGACTTTGATTGGCTTGATTGGATGAGTTTAGAATTTTCGAAATTCATTTTGTTTTTGAGATGGACCCCTTTTTTTATCTGTATTTTTTTTTAAAAGAATGAAGTTGATTATTAGAAGATTGGAGATGGGGATAATTTTTTGAAAATGTTTTTTTAGTTGATGGTGATAAAAAGGATTGATTTTGAAGATGATTTTCTTTTGAAAAATGATATGATGACTAGGGGTGTTCATAAAAAACCGAAACCGAAAAGTCGTACCGAAAAACTGAAAAACCGGTCTAAATGGGTGGTAACCATACCGGTGAAAAAAAGTTTTAACGGTACGGTTACCGAACCGGTAAAAGTAACGGTTAAACGGTACGGTTACGGTTATGATTTTTGAGTAAACGGTTAACCGAAAAACCGAAATATTTTTTCCTCTATGTAATTATTTTCAAACTTTTTCCAACAATTACCTTAATTCTAATATTTGTTACTAAGTAAGAACAATTATAGGAAGTATGTGATTATTTGGAAACTTTAGTACTAATATAAACACTAAAATTAGGAAATGGAGTAAATTATTAGTGTTATTATGTCTTCTAATGGATTTATTATCCACTTTATAATATATTTTATATTAGAGTATATATAATATTAAAGTATATGCACAAAAAATTAGAAAATATATATTTACATTAAGTAAAATATAATATTATAACTTGAATAACGGTTAATGGTTAACCGAAAAACCGTACCGAAAAAGACGGTTAACCGCTAGGCGGTAACCGGTGTAAACGGTTACGGTTACGGTTGGCAAAAAGAGCGAACCGAACTTTCGGTTACCGAACCTAAATATTGTTTCGGGACGGTTAACCACCCATGAACACCCCTAATGATGACGCTAAATAAATATTTTGAAAAGGATATGGTAGAAATAAATATTTTGAAAAGGATAGGGTAGAAGAGGGTAGGATAGATTTTGAAAAAGGTTATTATTTTTTGAAAAAGATATGATAGGATAAATGTGTTGGAAAAGATAAGTTGGAGAGAGGGGATAAGATGGGATAGGATTAGATGCATGACGACTCAAACTCATCATGACCACTTATCTATATAGACTCCAAAAGATAAACTCAGCCTGAGATGATATGTAATATCCCGAAACTTTAAACTTGTTTAATAAAATGATAATTATGATTAGAGGTTATAATTTTTATTTTTATTATAATATTGACTATAACTTTTGCTCTAAATTAAAGCATAATATAAGAACTCTAGCGTTCAATAAACTCATTAACTCTAGACACAAATACAAATTATGAAGGGTGAAAGTAGCAAATGGGTAAAGTTTTTTTAATAGAAGAAAAGAAAAAAAAAAAAACCAACCCCATCCTTCAGCTTCCATGCACACCCCTCCCTCCTTCTCCTCTCTCTTTCTTTCCATCTTGGTGCCCAAGTTGTTGTTCCTTATCCCAAGTTGCCCATGTTTCCCCCTTGTCAACCAAGGTATAGAACCACCAATCATCTTCCTCTTCTTTGCTGACTTTGTTCCCTACATCCCTGTATAAATAGTCATAGAATTTCATCCTAAAACCACAACAAAAAATTAAGCAAAGTTTCTTTTTCTTTCTCTCTTTCCTCGACACTATCGCCCTAACGCCACCCCTGCGCCACCTTTGGTGCGCGTCGAGGCCACCATATCCCACCAAGTGTTGAAGCCTTCTCCGACCACCGTCGGTGAACCGTTGCAGCCCCGTCGCCACCCGCTCTCCTCTTTTTTTCGTTCTGCTCCGTTCGGACTCCCTCCTCTATTTCGTGCTGTAGCTACTGCTGCAGCCCAGCGTCACACCACCAACCTAGTGCTACAACCCCGCCAAACGCACACCGCACCACCGTCGCACCAGCCTTCCTGCCCAGCTTCGCCGGAGAACGCCTCCACTACCGGAGCTCATACTCCCCTCCCCTGCCTTTTTTCGTCCCTGCTCAAGTAGCAGAGGTATAATAGCTCTTGTTGCTTTCCTCTGAATTTCAGATTTGTAATATTAGTAACTCAAGCCAAATTTATTATTTGACAATTAGTTTAAGTTTTGGGCCTAAAAATTGATTCACTTAGTTAAGTCACATAATTAGTTAGTTGGGCTGATTATATATTCTGGACTAAACTAGTTTTAAGTTATGCTTAGCTAATAAACCACTTGCTAATCTTGTAGTAAAGACTAAACTAATTTTTGGTTATGTTAAACTAATTCTTTTAATTAGAAATTGTGAATGAACACTAGGGACACATAAGTCGTATTAATAACTTTATATTTTGTACATAAGCTCCATGACAACTATTGTAGTATATTTAATGACAACATTTGGGCAATTACATTAATGATAATAGTCATTCTACGTAATAGAAATCATGCTAAACTTGTGTTTTAACATAAACAAGTAATTGATGACGACAATAGTAAACTTCACTCGTTAATTAAAATTGGTAAACCAAATTAACCATAACATTTCCATACTATGAGTATTGTTAAAATATATTCATTTAGTAAAATAATAAGGAATTATGATTATAATGACTTTAGTTTAGCATTAGTAATGTATAAGTTTATAATATTAGACAAGTAATTATGAGCAATAGTAAAATGTTGTGAGTTTTATTTAAAGGTTAATAACTTAGTATTATGCGCTTAAGGCTAAGTTATGAAGAACGAAATAATTAGAATCTGAAAACCTTATTTACAAGTCATTAAAATTGAATTATGAGTTAAGATTATTTATTATTATTACGACCTCAATATAAAAGACGTTAAGAATAATAACGTGAATTATAATTTAAAAATTATTATTATTATATTCACCTAAGTATGACTCTTATATTTTAAAGGGTTGTACGAATAATGACATAAGTCTTATGACGCCTAAAGAAAGAATAGTTTTAAAGTCTAAAGTGATAAATCTCGTTATTCAATTCTTAATTAGATTAAAGGAAGGAATATTACAAAATTCCTCCGGCTATCAAAATTGCTAAGCAGGATACCATGTAATGTCTACTGCTAGCACCTGCACTCCCCTTCCAACTATATTTCGTGATGCTTTATACGATATTTATGCTATGTTATTTATGGTATGCGGGATATGAAATGTTTGTCTATGTGAATGATATTTATTAAATGATTTGATGCTATCAAGTATGACGACTTTGATGTTACGAAAATATGATTATGATTACGTTATGATTATGGTTATGACTATGTTATGATTACGATTACGGTTATGTAATGTAATTACGATTACGTTATGATTACAATTACTTATCATGATTACGATTACTATTGTATAATGTGATTATAATACGCTAAAGAAACGAAACATGATAAAGTTTAAGTGAAAGATGGTTCTTGGCAGTATCCCATGGACACCGCAAGAGTCACCTTTATCGTGACCGCCTTTCTGTGGGCACCACAATGTCACCTATGTTGTGACCGCCCTTCTGTTAAAAATGTGGGCACCGAAAGTGTCACATGATAAAGAATGATGATAATGTTTTATGATTATAATTTAATGGTTATGTTTACGAAATGGTTTTACTATTTCTCTCCTCCCTGTTTGCTAATGAAATAAATTGAAATCCTTTTAGGATGTTAGGGTAGTATGTTACAGAGCCTTGACTCATGACGTTTTGTTTTATGTTTTAGGTATGGAAGAACAATTGTGAATCACTATTATAATGAGTTATGGAGACTATGTATGATTTTAGGAGGTTTAAGATATTTTCTATGATGGATAAACAAGTATTATTTTATGATGAGTAATTGTATAGTTGAATAACCATTTTAGGCTATTATTTTATCCGTGGGCCATAACCCACATGCTTAAGCTATGATTCCGCTGCCGATTAAGGTTATGTATTTCTGGGGCATCACATGATATGCGTTGAAAAGATAAATTCTTATCTTTGGATTAGATGTTTTTTTTGAAGAAAAATGACCTAGAAGTGATCATGGATGACGATGAATAAGCGAATCAAAACTGATGAATAATTCGTGAAAATAACATATGCGCTTGGTGCAATAGTGATGCATGCCACGCAGCCTGGCTGCGCACCACACATAGTGTTGCGTCTGGCGCAATTAACGTCTGGTTACTCCGTGTAGACACATAATTGTGTCTCCCCATTTAAGGGTCCAATGATGAAATATACCGCGGAATTAGTTGGCACGACTTAAGGGAAGAGCAGTCCGAATAACTAGGCCATAGGTGTTTTGAAATAATATTATAAAAGCCCAATTAATTATCCATGATGATTAATTGTAATTTAAACCGTAAAATGTTTTTAAGTCCATTTTTAAAAGCCCAATTGAATATTTATTTTGAGCCATCCGCTAAGAATAAGTTAACCTTTTGATTATCCTTGAGTAAGTCAACCTTTAATACCAATCTGTTTTTAACAAGTCCTTGCCTGTTGTTAACTTATTTAACTGCTTAAATATGATCTGTGTAACTCTTCAACGGGATGAGAGAGAAACCAAAAAAAATCAAAAATTACAAAAAAAAAGAAAAAAGTCAAATTATTTGTTATTTAACTTTTTTAAAATTGATAAGTACTAAAGGTAGACTTATTCAGGAAATAATCAAAAGATGACTTATTTTTAGCAGACGAGACAAAGGTTGACTTATTGTTGACAATTATTCCTAACAAATATTTTTATAAAAGCTTTTATTATTATCTTTAGAGCATAAATCAGATTTTTTACCCGTAAAATTCGATCTCCGGATTTTTAGGGATAAAAATAGCATCTTAAAAGCACGCGTAGAATAAAAAAACGAATATTCTGGAATATGCGCCGGACGCGGCGGTTGCACTCAGCGCGCCACGTGCGTCCAGCACATTGGCCAGATCGCGTTAGGCGCGCAAATGAGCGCCTGACACGTGTACTTGTGACTCACACAGAGTCCTGCGCCTGGCGCAAGTCCTGTGTGAGATGCAAGATACATTTTTTATCTTTTCGAAAATGCTTTTCCACGTGTACGTTTCTAACTGGACAGACCACGTCAGGCGCGCCAATCTGCGCCTGACGCGTGTCCTTGCGTCTGCCACGTAGGCCTGCGCCTGGCGCAGAGCTTGCGTGGAGAGCACGTTTTTGTTTGCCTATAAATACGGGCTGATTTCCCGAATCAAACACGGCTTCGAATTATTATTTTACTCACATAAATTCTCTCGAATATTTCCGAAACACACTTCGACTCTCCAAATACTCAAACACTTTCAATCTTTCAAATCAATTCTTGTTCCTGATTATATTATATTTCTGGTTTCACGATTGCTTCGCCTGAAGATCGTTACGCTCTCCGATCTCAACCGCATAGGTATAATCCTGAGGATCCTTGAATAATCATATTTTATTTTATTGAAGTTACTAACATTTTCTTGTCATGATGTAGATTTCTAATTAATAATCGCGTCTCTTTGTAAATTCTAACCTCTTTTCTTTTTATTTTTGTATATAATATTCATGTTATTATGATTGTCCTGCGTGTTTTTATCACCCACATGTTATTATTGCTAAATAAGACCTAAAGAACTGTTCTAATTAATTCAGATAATTTGGACAACCTGTTAGGAACCTTGTAATATGATTGCATAATAACTGGTCACTAAATAATTAGTCTTTTTGTGTGTTTCCTGAACCGATCTAGATTAATTATTTTTAGGGTGCTTTAAAACGTTATTTGATTATTCTTTTGCATAAAATCTGTTGTGAATCGGTGTTTAGTAGAGGCCATCAATGGGCAATATGGTTCCTGACCATCTATGGAGTCATAAAACCTTAACAATGGAGTAGTCAAATAAACGCGCTCACACCGCGTGTAGGCATTAAAGGAATGAAAAATCAACGCCTACAATTTGGCGACTTCACTGGGGAGGATTTAAAAAAAAAAAAATTTTAAATGAGTGGGTGAAACTTGAAAAATACGATTCATTCTTATTTTAATGCCTTATAATAATATACCTTGCCTCATTAGCACATGTTCTATGTGTGACGTCACCCCCCGGGGGGTTTGCGCTTTGTCCTTCCAAAAAGCTTCCTGAGCGATAGTGTTGGATCTTAGTCATAAGCAAACCTACCCAACCATGGCATTGTTCTCTTGTTCCTGACTTGAGACTGGAGTGCGTCTTACACGTGGCCACCTCTTTAAGCAGGAGTACGAAGCGTGGGATCAATCTCTAGTCATGGACCCTTTCAGCCTTAACCTAAACCTGACCAATAGTTGAATGTAGAACTGGACTTTAGGTTGAGAACTTTTGCATTCATGTTACTTGACATTTATGTGTGATTGCAATTTTGTTTTGCCTGCTCATATTATTATTAACATGTTGACATGCATTGCGCCTAAAAAATAATGCAACTCGCGTCTAAAAATTGTCGTCGTTTTTGCCCGAACATTCGTCAAATTACCAATATGCATGCCGCAGAGTATTGCGCCAAACACATTAAGTTGCGCCTGGCGCAACGCTCCTGTGCCAGACACAAAGCCCGCGTATCGCGCACATCTGTTGCGTGACACGCAGTCTTTTCGTCCCATGCAAATTGGTCTTTTGACCACTGTTCGCGTCAACATTTTGCGTCAATTGGTGTGTCTTAAATTTAGTGCGTCGGTCTTCGCGTCCTCATATTATACCAAATTTATCAAGACATCGCGTAAATTGTCACGAAAACGAGGGTGGGATCAGCACGCTAGACGCATGAGGATGCGCCTGACGCGGTGGTCTTGCGCCAGATGCACCACACTGTGCCACACGCAAATTTGCTACGTGGCGTCTTGTTGTGCATCTCTCGTTTTCCGTCACTTTATGTAAAGTGGTGATCAATTCCGTGTAATATCTGTGCATTTGAGTCATTGACTATTCAAAATATCGCGTGTCTAACTTCACCTAAAAAAAAGAATCTTAGTTTTCTTTTGGAGTTCTATCATCATTAGGTCTCATCTAGGTGCATGGTCATGTTTTAGGTTTTAGTTATTTTTGGGAGAAAGTCGGATGATCCTATCTTCCCAACGACTTACCCCATCATTTTTTTTTTTACAAAAAAAAAATTTCATCGTTCCTTTTTTTTTTTATCAACTGCATTTTGATTGGTGACAGACTTTTGCCAAAGCACCACTATCCATTTCCCTCCACAAAATAAATTCATTTCCATAAATATCCAATATATCATTATCCATTTCCCTCCACAAAATAAATTCATTTCCATAAATATCTATAACATCCAATATACCATTATCCATTTCCCTCCACAAAATAGATTTCCTTCCATAAATATCCTCTCTTTTTGGCTGGAGTTTCGAAAAAATTAAAATGATCTTTTAGAAAACGTGTTTGTCTCCTTCATTTTCATTCCTTACCCTATCCATTTTTAAAGTGAGTCCTAAGTCAATGTGTCCTTGTCAAACAGGGTAATCGAAAAAATAGTTCCAATAGCTCGTTCACGTGCACGAAAGGCTAGATCTGTTCCACCAGCTAAAACATGGTTAACTATTGAAGCAAAGATGGGTGATGAAAAGGTTATTGAGTTGACTAATATCATCGAACGAATGGCTAAGAACTTAGAGGAGGTCACTCTCCCCAATATCTCTCCCACTTCCTATTTCCACTCCAAGTCAGACCATATATTTTAGGTGCAATAGTGTCCTCAACAGGAATTAGTTGGCGATACCCGTATTGTCTCAATACCCTCGAAGGAAAATAAAAGGTCATGGTATACAGATTACACAACCTCACATAGGGAGAATCGTCACGAATACCTACCATAGACCCAATTCTCCACCATGGCACTACCCATCTGACGCTCAGCTCGTCATCCCCAAAGAACAGGGTCCAGTCTTCGAAAGATTTCTTAGTAAAAATCTTCTTCCTGTCGATGAAGCCCTTTTTATTATACCTCTCCATGTTCTCTGGAGGATCAATCAACCTCAAATGCTCCATCAGCCAGATCTGCATCAACAGATAAAATCTATATTATTATTGCTTTCCAAAGAGTAATAATACATATACACACTATTTCATTATTGCTTAATAATACATGCAAAAATTTTTATTATTGCTTCCTAATGAGTAATAATATGTGCAATATTATACGCAATATTACTTCCTACAGAGTAGTACTACGTACGACATATGTTGCTTCACATCAAGTTGTCCAATCATCTACCCTGCGCCTGACGCCCACCGTCTACGCTAGACGCGCACCATCTGCGCCAGACGCAGCAGTTCGCGCCCAACGCAAGAGGCTGCGCCCAGCGCACGTTCCTGTTCAATGTTTTTTTTAGGATGTAATATCATAAATCAATTATTCATTCTAGTCGTCATAATCCGAAACATTATTGTATATTATTACTTCGCATAGAGTCATAATATGTCCAGATATACAAGGAAAAAATAATTTTTTTGGTTCATGACTAAAAAAAATATATATATATTTTTACCTGCAACAGTAGGGGGCTCCCTGAAAATTGCCCTTTCGAGTCCTTCTTCACAGCATCCAGACTGGAGATCATCTCCCCTACACAGAGTGGCATCGGTGTCCGTCCTACCTCCAGTTTCTCTGCCACAGTATTCAGGGAAGCGAAACCAGCACAGTTGTCCCCGTTCACAAACAAAAAACAACTAAGCAGGCAAAATACCAACAGTCAAAAGTTGCAGAGAAGTATTATAGAGGAAAAGTGCAGAGACAAATAATGCTGAACTCGTAATACTGAAATAACGCACGTATTCTTCTTTTTATAATAACTTCGCATCTCAACTGTAACACCCCGTAATTTTCACCCTTTATTTTTGGTGTTTGTTTATATTAAAATGATATTTTTTCGTAAAAATAAATAATTTATTATTTAAATTATTTTGGAACGTGCTGTGAAAATGTGTATATATATTTATATGTTGTGATATATTTATATATATTTATTTTAAGTTGTTAGTTATTTATTTTAAAGGTTATATTAGTTTTGTTATTTATTTAGGCATTTAGGATGCAGTTTTGTCGCGTAGCGTTTTTGTAACGTTGTTGGACCGACTTGGGTGATGAAATGTTGCATCGCATGTGGCGTGTCATGCTGGCCGAAAATCAGTAATTATGGTGTGGAGGATGAAGAGTTTTGGTGCTCATTAAGTTAACATTTGGATCTCTTGTAACCCCCTATTTAATTCCCCATTAACCCACCTTAATGCACCCTTAAACCTTTGCTTAATGAGGTGAATAATTTCATTCTTTTACTGCACTTTAACCCCCTTCATAATGCTGGAAACAAGTCAGGAAATTCGTGCATAACAACTCCTCTTCTTCTCTCTTCCGCATTTTCGGCTATTTCTGCACCCCTATTTTGTTTGCATCATATCTCCTTCGTTTCTTATCCGAATTGGACGTGTGAGTAGTCCAAATCCATCTACTCGGAAAGATCTTCCTCGTGGTACAATTGTTTTTGAAGAAAGGGAAAGACGCGACTGTAGTTTTCGTTTTAATCAGACGAGTCATCCGGTTTTTGTTCCCTGTCATACCTTCACGGAAATAACCGTAGCCGGAGATCTAACCGTTGTATCGTCCTAAAATTTGGACATAACATTTATAACATTTTGTTCTTCACTTTCACCGAAGTGATTTAGAAGCCGAGCTTTATATCACCAGGAATCATGGTCGGAACAGAAGCACGAAATGAGATTTTTCAACGTTCATGAAGAAAACGCCTAGTGACTTGTTGCTACAATTATCGTTCATGGAGCAATTGGATTGCACGCATATTTTTCGAATCACTTTAGAATCAACTCTCCTCCCGACATTCCAGGTAACTAGTAGTTATTTTAGAACGCTAGAGATTAAAGTATTTTTCGGTATTAGATTATTACGCTAGGAAATTGTTTAAAATACTTTTTTTATGAAATTATTGATGAAATTGTACGTGAATGTTCTTGATGTATGCTGTGTGAATATTATGTGCAGCAAAATAATTTTTGTTTGAGTTTTACTATTTATTTTATTTTTTTGGTAATTTATGCGTTTATGGCTTATTTGCAAAATAATTAGTGAACGAATTTTATAATTTCCGAAATTATTTTTCGTGAAGCATGTTATGGGTGTAGTATGTTTTTCATGCCTTTAAATAATTTTTGTCTACTGTTTACAGGTTTATTTAATTGATTTATCTATTTTTGCATTTTCGTGTTTACTAGTATTTAAATTGTGAATATTATATTTAGAGGCCGAAAAATCTATTTCTTTGCATAATCTGTATTAACGTGGGTTTATGCATGTTATGTGAATTTTTGGTAACTTTTGGGCGTTTATTTCTATTTTTTTTAATTATTATATTGGCTTTCTTGAGTATTCTGTAAATTAACGTTTAAAATTACTTTTAGAGACCGAAAATTAGAAATAAAACTTGTACCATGTCAGTAGAGTCATAATGGTCGTATAATAATTTTTGTGATAATTTACTGATCGTTTTTATTAGTTTAATAATTATTATTGTGTTTTTGTTATTAGTTTGAGGACCGATGATTTTTAAGTTACTGTGGTTATAATTGTGTATCATTATATTTACTTTTAGTCATTGTAAAATGATTAATTGTGTACATTTTGCTGATTAAATGAGCTTTGGTATTAATTGGTGGTGGCGTCAGACGCACACTGATGCGTCAGACGCAGGATGGTCCGTGCGGTAGACGTACAGGTTGGCGCTGAGCGCATAGTTTTGTGTTGCGTGATTTTCGTATGTGCTTGTACGAATGTTTTACTTGGAGTTGGTGATCTTGTATGATGTGATTCATTTCTGGTTGATATTGTTGGTGTTGTAAACTCTTTAATTGTCGTTGTTTGTGCTTTCTGGTGCACAAAGTATTTGTTGTTGAAACATTTGTTGTAAGTTTGTAAGTTACTACTTTGAAGAAATTTTGAAGAGATATCTTTGATGAATTATGGGTATAAGGTCGGGTGGCATCCCTTTCGCGAATATTTTTGAGATGAATGATACTTTGATGATATTTATGATTTTATTTTGAGATAAGAACATCCGGTGGGATAGATGTAGTTCCCGATGAAGAACATGCCAACCAACTGGTTTGCGAACTAGGGGTACACCTGGGTTAATTGTTGTCGTCCGAGAGGTCAGGGAGTTCTGCGTGTTCTACCCTGCATCGGGATTTTGGCCATTCTTAGACATAGGCAGTGGGGAACGTAAGCCCATAGACTGACCTGGAGATTGCGATCTGACAAACCTTAGGAAGTGAATTGCGATTCATTGGCGTTCGGTTTCTGACTCAATAACTGATTTATCTATGTTTTTATTATTATTGAAGTACCCTTGAGATGATTTATTCATTTTATCTTTTGTATTACTTGAGAGCTTTATGATTTTGGATGCATGTCATAGTTGTCTTGACCTTATGTTTCCTTTCTTATTAATCTATGTCTGAATTGTACTTTGATTTCTTTTGTTCTGGGAGAACTGCTAGTTACTCCCCACTGATTGTGGATGTTTGTTGATATATTTTGCAGGTGATGTTGATGGGAATCTTCTTTGGTTTTGGGCTCGAGTTGAGTTGTGAGCATTAAAAAGCTAGATGTTTTAGGCCTAGACTTTTAATTAGTTTGAGAGTCAGTTTTCTCTTTTAGATATTACTCTAATTAATTTAATTTATTTATACTATTTACTTATGTTGGTTTATCACTTAGTTATTTAAACGCATTTCTTATAGTAGTGACATTCCCAGAAGACGATGTTTCCGCCATCGTCCTATTAATACTATTATTATTTCTTTCTTTTCCGCTTTGAAATTCTGGGGTGTTACATCAACTCTAAACGGATTCGGATTTACCGTTCCAGATGGAAAACGCATCACGCGCTAAACCTGCGCCTTGCGCAGGATAGTACGCCAGACACAGCGCTAAACCTGCGCCTAGCGCAGGAAATTACGCCAGACGCAGCATCCTGCGTCAGACGCAAAGGCTGCGCCACGCGCAACATACAAGCGCCCATCGCATTTTTTCCCCCTCTCACATATTGATTCAGATTATCACACATATGACCTATCACACGATTTTGGGCCACTCCTCCTCCAATTCGGATGAAAAATACTATTTTTATTTACTTCCTACATTTTTGGTTCATTTAAAGCCCACCCGCCCAACCCTTTTTCGCTATCCTTTTCTTTTCTTTTTTTGTTGGGAGAAGGTCGGCTATGCTCCATTCAAACTTGTTTTAAACAAAAACATATTTTAGTCGAGTCAGTAGCATTGAAAATGTTGTCGTGCATTCATACGTTGCATTTTAGGATAGGAGTCATTGCTCGCAAAATTCCATCAACAACATAAAAAAATGCAACACCAATGATCGTATAATGTTTGAACAAAACGCGCAATACATATCAATATGCAAAATATACATCATAACAAAAATGCGGGACACAGGTACACAAGAACAAATCAATGCAGAAATCTAAGAGGAGGGCGGATCCTGCTCCTTCGAAGAGGAATCCTCCGACTCCTCGACCCAGACCCCACTAGACTCGCCCACATGATAGCCTATCCCAGGCTGCATGAAAGGATGCATAGGCGGTGTCGGCCTCATGGGAGACATCTGTTGCATCCCCAACATCTGTTGTTGCATCTGCAACATCTGCATCTGCATTTGCTGCATCCACATCGGAGAAGGCCCAGAGCATGGATCGGGCCTGGCACCCCCCATAAAATCCATACTGCCTATGCCGAACTGCCCAGCGAATGGACTCATCTGAGGCCTCTCAGATGTCGACTCTCGAGGAGTATGGGTTGAAGGCCTAGACTGGGTCGATATCCTCACCTCAAGACGAGGCCCACTCTCATGAGGACGACGCTGCACAAAATGTCACAAAGCATTAGCAAAACAAGTGCAACAAAGAAAAAAACAACAATTAAAAGAAAAGCTCCTCATTAGCTTTGCCATCCCATGCTTCAGCGAGTCAACCACTCGGAGAATCTGGACGACAGTCTCCCGAGGAACCTGGAAATGAGCAGTGCATAAGTCACTACAAACAAGATGCATAAACAAAAGTTCCTGACTTTCAACGCTTACCGAGCTCACATGGGCTGGCATAGCACGAACAGCGTGCTGCTCTGCCTCTAGGGCAACATCAATCGTCTCCTCAACAAGCTCGAAATCTCCAGTGTACCGAATTCTCAGATCCGGAACGAAAGAGATACGAGCCGCAGCAGCTTCCTGGCAAAAGAAAGCAATAACATTCAATACTTTGATCATGTCAAAATAAACAAGAATAAGTAAATTAATGTGCATGCCTCATTAAACTTGACAGGAGGAGCCAAGCGAGGCAAGAGGGCAGTCTGGTAATCACGACCACGAAACACAAAGTCGTGGTAGCACGCCCGAAGCGTCGCCCCTCCCTCGACGGCCTGAACAAGAGCAGCCCTGTCCACTAGGGGAAAAAAAAGGAAGGGCTGCGCTGGAAGGGCTGCGTTTTTTGAAAAACGCAGTCCTTCGTATATGAAGGGCTACGGTTTTCAAGGAAACCGCAGCCCTTTTAGTGAAGGGCTGCGGTTACCTAGAAAACGCAGCCCTTCAAACTATATGAAGGGCTGCGGTTTTAAGGCTAACCGCAACCCTATTAATGTAGGGCTGCGGTTAGCCCAGAAACCGCAGCCCTTCATACACGAAGGGCTGCGTTTTCTGGGTTAACCGCAGCCCTTCAGATCCCGCCCAAGCTAGCTAATTAAGCCTTTAGTTTTGCGCGCAACACACAGTACACACTCACTCGTAAATTTCCCTCGCTCCCTTATTGGAAAAATTTTCACTCGCACACTCACTCCTCTCCCTCACACTCACTCGCACAGCCCTAACGCCCATCACTGGAGCACCGACACATTGCCGGAGCGCCGTCCCATCGCCGGAGCATCGTCATTGACGCACTGACACCGGAAACGTTGCCTGAGCAACGCACCATCGCCTGAGCTCCTTCTTCTTCTCTTCTCTCAGCGCACCTTGACGCCACCACCACCACCACTACTGCATTGTCGGTAATTCCCCTCTCACACTCTCTCCTCTTTTTCATTTCTCTATTTAATTTGTTTTATTTAATTTCTCTTCTATATTATGTTGTAAAATGTGATTGTAGGGGGGTGGGGGAGGGCTTGGGGGAGGGTGGGTAGGGGGTGGGGGGTCTTTGGGCGGGGATGGGGGAGGGGGAGGCTGGGCATGGGGTGGGGGAGGGCGGAGAGGATCTTGGACATGGGGTGGGGGGAGGGGGGGGGGGTGGATAGGGGTGAGGTTACTGGGCGGTTGGTGGGGGGGGCGGCGGGGGGGTGGGGAGGGTTGTGGATCTTTGGGGGGTGGGGGGTGGGGCTGTCGGGGGTGGGGGGAGGGTGGGGGAGGGTTGGGGAGGCTGGACGGGGGTGGGGGAGGCCGGACGGGGGTGGGGGGGGCTGGCAATGGGTGGGGGGAGGGCTGGGGATCTTTGGGCGGGGGTGGGGAGGGCTTAGGTATAATGTAACTATTGTATAGATTTTTAGGCTTCCATCTGTTGTTGGTTGAATTTCGGAAACGAAAATTAAAGGTCATTTTACGCCTACATGGCAATGAGGGAGTGCAGTGGGGGGCAGTAGTGGCGGTGGTGGTGGGGCTGTTGTAAATGTGGAGAGTCAGGTCACATGGCAGTCGAAAGCCCATCTGGTGCTCTCCACATTTATAACAGTTTCAACTCCGCCGCTACCAGCTGATGGGCATTCCATTGCCATGTGACCTGATTCTCGGGTCATTTTAGGCCTATTTTCGCCTTTCGTGTCCAATTCGTACCAGTTGATGGGAATTTCGGAGGGTTTGTGTAGTGTATGTATATTTCTTGATATGAGATTGTATGAAAACGCAATGTAATTTAGCTATGAAATCTACAAGTTGTTTGAATCGTCATCATATGCTTAGATACCCGTTCAAGACTTACTCATTAGGAGTAAGTCTTGAATAGTCCCCGGTTTGGGACTGTTCTTGGACGTTTGATCTCACTTAGGTGGTGAATGTGTGTCTTCTTTTCAATTCTGAGGAAATTCTTGGCTTATCGAATCTCTACATTGTTCTCTGGGTACATATGTAGATAAGCAATTATCTACATTGTGTACTTGGAGAACTGTAGGGAAATGCTGCCGGATTTTCCTTAGAATTGAAAAGTTGGCATATATTCACTAGTGAGATTAGACGTCCAAGGATGGGTTAGGCTGCATGCATATACAATTGAACATGTCACTATCTTAGCTTGCTCTATACGTGTGTGATTTGAATATGTGAGTGTATGTACTTAAATAATGATTGATGCATTATAATGAATGGTTGTGATTAATTATTATAGGTCTTCTTGAATGAGATGGATCGTACTTGGATGTATGGTAGTCGTGAATCGATTGAGTTTGTGAAAGAGGTCTCGGTGTTTAATTATTACGTTCAAAAACTTATCATATATTATTGCAATTTGATCGGTTATTTTTTGTGTCGAAGGGAAGTTTTGGGTGGGAGGTGGGGTGGGGGGGGCCGCCATGGTGGGCTTGGGCCGGGTTGGTGGGCCGGGTTTGGGGCTTTGGGGTGGTGGCAATGGGTGGAGGGGCCGGCAGAGGGTGGGTGGGGTGGGGTGGGGGTGCGGGGAGTGAAGGGGGGGGGTGGGGTGGGCGGGGCTTGGGGGGAGTGCAGGGGGGGGCTGGGGTGGGCGGGGCTTGGGGGAGTGCAGGGGTGGGGGCGGGTGGGCGTGGGGTGGGGGAGGGGTGGGGGGGGGTGGGCGGGGGGGGCGGGGGTGGGGGTGGGGGGGGGGGGAGGGTGGGGGTGTGGTGGGGGGCGGGGCTGGTGGGAGTGGGGGGGGGCAGGGGGTGGATTGGGGGTGGGGAGCAGGGCTGGTGGGAGTGCGGGGGCGGGGCATGGGTGGGCTAGGGGTGGGGGGCGGGGGGGTGGGAGTGCGGGGCGGGGGCGGGGCGGGTGGGAGTGCGGGGGTGGGGGGGGGGGTGGGGTGGGGTGGGCGGGGCTTGGGGGAGGAGTGCAGGGGGGGGGGAGCAAGGTGGGCGGGGGGTGGGGCGGGGGGGGGGGAGTGCGAGGGGGGGGCGGGTGTGGGGTGGGGGTGGGGGGCGGGGGCGGTGGGAGTGCAGGGGCTGGGGGGGGGGGGTGGGGGTGCAGGGAGTGTGGGGATGGGCTAGGGGTGGGGGTGGGGTGGGCAGGGGCGGGGCGTGCGGGGGCTGGCTGGGGTGGGGGTCTTTGGGGTGGGCGGGAATGCGGGCGGATTTAATTTATTTTAAAAAAAAATTATGAATTTGAAGGGTGCGTTTTTGCTCGAACCGCAGCCCCTTCATTGGGAAGGGTCATGCGGTTAAAAACCGCAACCCTTCTTTTCTATTGAAGGGCTGCTATGGAAAGGGCTGCTGGCCAAAAACACAGCCCTTAGGGCTGTTTTGACCGCAGCCCTTCCTTATTTTTCCACTAGTGGTCTATCATAGTGACAGGGGGGTCATGAGGCACCAATAATAGCATCGTACCGTCGTGCTGACGTGTAACCCGCTCGCCTAGGTATCACACAGGGCGTGACTCCCTATAGAAAATGACCCTCTCACGGGTCAGAAGGCGAGCTCCATGAGCCCAATCAGGCATCTCCGGAAACGACGCCCAAGGATAAAAAGTAACCTGCAGAACAAAGAAAAGTTAACATTTGCTACATGCACGGAGGAATGAGGTTGATTCACTACGATTACCTTTTCGTCCTTGACTCGCCGGATGGCCTTCCGGACGCTCTCCACAGCACCATATCGCGTCCTCCTGCACTGCGCCCTGGAGAGGCCGGCAGGAAAAGTGCGATCACGAACCCTTTTCGGGGCTAATCCCGGAAAGTACTCATAAAACCAGATCTGTAACAATAAGATCACCTCAGTTCCAATCGAGATAACGAAACAAAAGACAGACGATGTGTACAGTCATACCTCCAGAAGTCTCCACGGACCAAAGAGGGAGACTGGTCCACCATCACTCAACTGCCTGCAAGCAGTGCCCAGGCAGTACAAAAGACTGTAATAGCCTAGCTCGGCCCAGTCAAAGGTCGACACTCGGGACAAATCCTCAAGAGGCTTTAGGTATCGCGTCGAGACGTGCGACCCCCTATCAGTGCGCAACAGGGACACGAGACAGCCAACCACAGTAAAATACGTACCTTCTGCTCCTCAGTAGTTCCTCGAATGATGAGTCCTTTAGCCACCGCTGACCGAGGAGCATCGGACGCACCTGGAGGAAGAACATCGGTCACCGGGTCGATCAAACCTCTTACCACCGCCGTGTTGAACGGCAACGGATCACCTATCGGCACTCGGACGCCGGTAAAAGACAGGCCGGAAATCAAAGTGAAATCCAGCGGGGTAATAGCCAACTCTCCGCGGCGCGTGTGAAAGGAGTTGGTGGTATCCCACCACCACTCCAGCAGGCCGCGAACGACAATCTGGGAGGAGTGAACGTCTCCCATACTCTCATAAACATCGAGAAAAGGGGATAGACCACTCTGCTCAATGAGGACGGCTCGATCCCTGATCTTCCGAACCTTCCCGAGCCACTCGAAGTCGAAAGTGCCAAAATGACGAGTATTACCCCAGTTCTGCAAATGTAAGTTCGGTTAATAAATGTGCCTAGACTTTAATCTAAAATAAGGTCGACATAAAACGGATACTTACAACTCCCGAGAGCGGTCGGTGCGAAATATGGTGCTCTGGATCAAAATACAGCTGATCAGGAGTTCACCCCTCGGCTTTCCACGCCCTCCTAGAGCCTGAAGCTGCCCTACCATCGTCCTCTCTGCCCGAATCTTCCGACGACATGCTAATCGGATTGAAAATCACAAATGACACTAGAGGAAAAAAGCCCAAGGGCTGCGGTCAAAAGGGGCCCAAGGGCTGCGTTTTTTGACCGCAGCCATTGGACTAGCAGCCCTTGGCATTTAGGAAGGGCTGCGGTCAAGGCAAAAACCGCAGCCCTTAACCCACCAAGGGCTGCGGTTTTTGCCAGAACCGCAACCCTTGTGACCCAAAAAAAATAAAAATAAATTTTTTTTTTTTTTGCATCTTTTTGACCTAAATGTTCCCAAACAGTTATATATATAAATTAGTATCATAAATTATTATTTTTACACAAATATAGAGAAAACAATAACTGAATTACATTAGTTTGAGGTTGCCCTCGAGTGTTCAAATTGCAATATATGAGCAGGATCACAAACACAAACTAGTATTACAACAACTCCACCAAGACTAGCATCCGGATCCCTCGAAAGCAACTTCTCTGGAGATGATAAAACCTGGCAAATAAAACCAAAATCGCTATAATTTGGAGGTGAACCTGGGGATGTAGCGGGGTTCTTGGGCGTTTGGGGGGGCGGGGGTGTAGCAGGGGCGGAGGTGAGGGTGTAGCAAGGGGGGAAGAAGGGGGAGCGGGGGTGCCGTCTGGGCGTGGGGGGCCGGGGGTGTAGCAGGGGGGAGGGTGAGGGTGTAGCAAGGGGGGCAACAGGGGGAGCGAGGGGTCTTCTAGCGATGGGGGGGGGGGGTGTAGCAGGGGGCGGGGTGAGGGTGTAGCAAGGGGGGCAACGGGGGGAGCGGGGGGTGCTTGGGCAATGGGGGGCTGGGGAGGTGTAGTAGGGGGCGGGGTGCGAGGCGCAGGGGGGTGCCGGCCGGGAGCGGGGTCTGCTTGGGCGTGGGGGGGTGTAGCGAGGGGGGAGCAGGGGGTGCCGCCTTTGGGGGGGCTGGGGGTGTAGCAGGGGGCGGGGTGAGTGAGGGTGTAGCAAGGGGGGCAAGCAGGGGGTGCTCGCTGGGCGTGGGGGGTTGGGGGGTGTAGCGGGCGGCAAGGGTGCAGGGCGGCGGGGGGTGCCGGGCTGGGGGGGGCTGTGGGCGGTGGGGGTGGGGGTGGGGGTGTAGCAGGGTGCGTGGGCGGCAGGGGGGTGCCGGGCTGGGGTGGGATTGTAGCAAGGGGGGCAGGGCTTAAAACGATGACTAAATGCTAGAACTTTGGCTTAAAACGAATAGCGTGAGTGTTGTAGCATGAAACTTTTGATACACAAAAAGTACACGGAAAAAGAAAAGAAGAGAAAGAATAGACTAAAGGTCATGATGTCAATTTGTCAATATCAGATAATAATTGTAATACTTTGGTATTCAACAAGTAAAGTGTAGCTAAAACAACAAATTCATTTCAATGTATGTCTAATAGAACTTATAAAAATTCAACCTATAAAGTAATAGGCAAAAGAAGAAAAAAATAATGACGATTACTGAAGAATGATGGAGAAATGTAATGTGTAAAAATATATCAATATGCAGCTAATCTTTTTAAAGTCTAAAAAACAACCACTTAATCATGGATCAAACAATTAAAGCCCTAAAACAATCACTTAGATGCATATTAGGCCAAGAAATCCCACAAATATCAATAACTAACTAAATTCACCAACTTTAAGCATGAAGCAAGCAATAACGACCAAAAATAATTGAACAAAACCAGCACCATGATCCCAAAAGGGGCTACAATGCCCATACTAATTCCTCGAACAATCATCTTCAACTAAGGGGGAAAAGGAGATAAATAAGGTTCATCCTCGAACAATCAACTTCGGATAACAGGGTTGTAATTTCTAAAACATCACTCAATAAAAAGCAAAAAAAAAAAGAGTGAGAATAAGACATACCTTTCCTCATACTCCAAATATACATTACAAGTTAATATGTAACGCTCAACAACGCCTACATCGTAACCAACCCCAATATTCAATCATTACAGAAAGCACACGGTCAATTTTTAGTTTTCGAATCCGAAATTTCATGTTTACATTATAAGTCATATACTAGTTAACTTAATCATAGATATACACACTAAGTCATATACTAGTTAACTTAATCATAGATATACAATGAATCAAAGCTATACTGTTCTTTATATACACACGACAAAATGCATCATCTTCAAAGAAAAAATTAAGGTAGCTAAACAATACGGTAAGACTTATTACAATTGCAGATCTCCTGAATACACTAGCTTGACAACATACGAAGACATCAAATTTACACATAATATTTCAAAGGGTTCCAAAATCTGAGCTGAGGTGAACTAGGAGTTACACAGTAACCAAACAAATACCAAAAGCAAGAGCTTGTTGCAGAAAGCAGCATCAAACCGCAATAGATGAATTAACCAAGGAGTCAGAGTGTCAGACAAGTCTCTATACCTATAGTAGAACATTACAAGCCATGGAGTCTCAACATTACAAGACAAGTGATAGACATGGATAATAGAATTTGGTAATTGAGCAAGAAAAACACCAAAATTTCATATGTCATACACGCAGGTTCCTTGCAATTCCCCAAAGATTGGAAACCCCAAATAGTTCGAAAGACACATGCAACTATACCAAACATTAGATTACAAATAAATACTTCAGATTCTACCACATCAATCACGCAAACACATTTTATACTCAAAGAAGTCAATGCCTAACAAAACTTTCAGTTCATTCTTCATATTACTTTGAAATTTAATTTCACTAATCCTCATCTGTCATTGTCTTTGTTTAATTAAGAGACAATATTTAAGTAGCAAATATTGAGACAACCAATTAAGAGTACAAAAATTTTAATTTGCTTCATCAAAATCGAGATGAATAAACGACGAAACCATAACATTTTACAAACAAAAAGAGATACAATTGGAAACAGGTCATCGCTAAAAGTATCAAATACACAAGCAAAGATCTCATATACATCACCATATGCTAATTGAGACCACGATGCAAACGTGGTCCACCAAATCCAAATTTCTCATCAATCATCACAACATTTCATCAATCCTTTGACAAACCATAGACATAAACAACGACTAAAATCGAAAGTTAAACAAATCATTCAACAAAACGTCAACATTTCATCAACAACCCAAGCTGAAAATGCGACAAACTCAAGCACAATCAAAATCGATGAAAAACCATTCTCTTCAATTCCTGCCATAATTCATACTCCAATTTCTTCTTTTTTAGGGTTTTTCTTCCATTTTGTTGTAGAATTGAGAAAATAAGAACCAATGTAGATGGTCTCTAATTGTGAAATTAGGGCTTTGATGGTGGAAGATGACGGGATACCGACGAATTCACGCGGTGGCGGAAAAGCGTAGGCAAGGATGTTGCAAAACATAAAACTATAAAACAAATTAAATAAGAGAGAGAGAATCTTACCTCCGCCATTAAATTTAATGGCGCTTTGAAGCTTAACGAAGAAGTGCGAACTCTGTGAATCTCCGGCGCGGCTATACTGTGAGTCAGACAAGGCAAGCTTATGCGAAGTGAGAGAAACTCCGGCGAGCGAACGGCGGCGGAGGGTGAAGAGAGATGCGCTTTGAAGCTTAACGAAGAAGTGCGAACTCTGTGAATCTCCGACGCGGCTGTACTGTGAGTCAGACAAGGCAAGCTTATGCGAAGATAGAGAAACTCCGGCGAGCGAACGGCGGCGGAGGGTGAAGAGGGAAAATCGTGCGACTAGAGAGGGAGAAGAAAAGTAAGGGTTTTGTTTTGGGATGTGTACGCGGGAGAATTTCGCCCAAGTAAATAACTGGGCCTACTAGGGGCTGCGGTTAGCCCAAAAACCGCAGCCCTTCAATTAAGGGCTGCGGTCAGACCAAAAACCGCAGCCCTTAATTTATAAAGGGCTGCGGTTTTTGGGCTAACCGCAGCCCTTAACTATTAAGGGCTACGTTTTGCAATAAACCACAGCCCTTGCACCGCAGTCCTTGCGTTTTTTTCCACTAGTGTGAAACTAAAATCAAAGAGTACTTTTCGACTCTAAATTACCAGATTTCATGAAGCGGTAAATTCTAAAAAAAAAACCGCTTCAAAGTGTCACCACTACATGAGATTCCCAGAATCCATTTCATACAGATTATAGTAGCAAAATAGATATCATCGCTTAAAACATGATTTCTACCAGCAGAATCATCACACCTTCAGAGTTCCCTAACCATATTTCTAGGTTCCACATTTAGAAACAACGGATCTATGAATTATCACCGCATATCAAGTTCCCTAAACATGTTTCTAAGTTCCAGATTTAGAAACAACATCAAGCAGAATATAATTCTAGATACATGATCTAAAGAATTATTTAACAACGAACACACATGAAACGAGTATCAAACTCGTGAAGAACAACAAAACTGTCCGGCAACTCGCCGGAGCTCGCCGGCAGTGGCGCGCGTGGTCTGGTCAGGAAATTACTCACAATGGTTAATGTTTTCGACCCCGAACAAAAAAAAAAACGAAATATCGCAAAAAATAAAAAAAACGAAGGAACAAAACCGAAAAAAGCAAAAGAGGGGGGAAAACGTACCTGAATTACCGTAAAACCGACCGAAGCTTCGTCAAAAAACAACCCGGAAATGGGTCGAAAGTTTCACACCCCAAATCTCTTGAAAACCGCTAAAAAATCGCCCAAAAACACCACAAAAGTGACAATCAAGCAAAAATAATCACTCCTCGAAGCTAGATCTGAAGAAACACTCGAGAAACACGGAGTTTGAAGCTTTGAAAGTTCAAAAATGGAGTTCGAACTTAGGAGAGAGAGAGAAATGAAGAAAAGCAGCGGAGAAAGAAAGAAAAAATGTGCGCACAGTCCCCTAGAACGCGTTTGGGGGCTTCGTAGCCTGGTGGGGCCCACACTCTTAACTCCCAATGAATTCAAATATTCGTTACACTTCGACATTGCGCACGACAATTCAACGAACATTCGAAAGTTTGGAAAAAAAATACGGTTTTGCCATTATTGCAACATATGACGCTAGACACAAAGTTTCAAAATGTACATTGCTCTAGAGGCAACAAATACTCTAGAGAGCAAGAGGCGACATATCACCGCCTGGTCTGCGGACCACCTTCAATCAAGAGGCGACATACCACCGCCTGGTCTGCGGACCACCTTCAATCAAGAGGCGACATACCACTGCCTGGTCTGCGGACCACCATCAATCAAGAGGCGACATACCACCGCCTGGTCTGCGGACCACCATCAATCAAGAGGCGACATACCACCGCCTGGTCTGCGGACCACCATCAATCAAGAGGCGACATACCACCGCCTGGTCTGCGGACCACCATCAATCAAGAGGCGACATACCACCGCCTGGTCTGCGGACCACCATCAATCAAGAGGCGACATACCACCGCCTGGTCTGCGGACCACCATCAATCAAGAGGCGACATACCACCGCCCGGTCCGCGGACCACCATCAATCAAGAGGCGACATACCACCGCCCGGTCCGCGGACCACCATCAATCAAGAGGCGACATACCACCGCCCGGTCCGCGGACCACCATCAATCAAGAGGCGACATACCACCGCCCGGTCGCGGACTACCTTCAATCAAGAGGCGACATACCACCGCTTGTCCGCGGACCACCTTCAATCAAGAGGCGACATACCACCGCCTGGTCTGCGGACCACCTTCAATCAAGAGGCGACATACCACCGCCTGGTCTGCGCACCACCTTCAATCAAGAGGCGACATACCACCGCCTGGTCTGCGCACTACCTTCAATCAAGAGGCGACATACCACCGCCTGGTCTACGGACCACCTTCAATCAAAGAGGCGACATACCACCACCAGGTCTACGGACCATCATCAATCAATGAGGCGACATACCACTGCCAGGTCTGCGGACCATCATCAATCAAAGAGGCGACATACCACCGCCAAGTCTGCAGACCATCATCAATCGAAAAGACGACAAACCACTGCCAGGTCTACGAATCATTACCCATCGAGACAGCATAACTCCGACATGAACCGGACCGAAAATAGCTCATGACACCTTCTTTCACACCATCTCAGTTTACATATTTACAAATATGTTCCATACATGTCTGTTCCTGAAGCTTTTGCTTATTTTACAGGCAACGGCGTAAAAGAGTGATTTTGGATTGCAGAGCATCCGGAATCATTCTCCGCCCCGACACGTGTACTGTGACTTTCGGTTTTGCAAACCTCAGTCAAAGTGGGGGCTTCTGTAGACACATAATCGTGTCTCCCCATTTAAGGGTCTAATGATGAAATATACCGCGGTATTAGTTGGCACGACTTAAGGGAAAAGCAGTCCGAATAACCAGGCCATATGTGTTTTGAAATAATATTACAAAAGCCCAATTAATTATCCATGATGATTAATTGTAATTCAAACCCGTTAAATGTTTTAAGTCCATTTTTAAAAGCCCAATTGAATATTTATTATTTTAATAAATATTTTTATAAAAGCTTTTATTATTATCTTTCGAGCATAAATCAGATTTTTAACCCGTAAAATTCGATCTCCGGATTTTTAGGGATAAAAATAGCATCTTGAAAGCACGCATAGAATAAAAAACGAATATTCTGAAGTATGCGCCGGACGCAGCGGTTGCGTTCAGCACGCCACGTGCGTCCAACACATTGGCCAGATCGCGTCAGGCGCGCCAATGAGCGCCTGACACGTGTACTTGTGACTCACACAGAGTCCTGCGCCTGGTGCAAGTCCTGTGTGAGACGCAAGATAAATTTTTATCTTTTCGAAAATGCTTTTCCACGTGTAGGTTTCTAACTGGACAGACCACGTCAGGCGCGCCAATCTGCGCCTGACGCGTGTCCTTGCGCCTGCCACGTAGGCATGCGCCTGGCGCAGAGCTTGCGTGGAGCGCACGTTTTTGTTTGCCTATAAATACGGGCTGATTTTCCGAATCAAACACAGCTTCGAATTATTATTTTACTCACACAAATTCTCTCGAATATTTCCGAAACACACTTCGACTCTTCAAATACTCAAACACTTTCAATCTTTCAAATCAATTCATGAACCTGATCATATTATATTCCTAGTTTCACGATTGCTTCACCTGAAGGTCGTTACGCTCTCCGATCTAAACCACATAGGTATAATTTTGAGGATCCTTGAATAATCATATTTTATTTTATTGAAGTTACTAACATTTTCTTGTCATGATGTAGATTTTTAATTAATAATCGCGTCTCTTTGTAAATTCTAACCTCTTTTCTTTTTACTTCTGTATATAATATTCATGTTATTATGATTGTCCTGCATGTTTTTATCACCCACATGTTATTACTGCTAAATAAGACCTAATGAACTGTTCTAATTAATTCAGATAATTTAGACAACCTGTTAGGAACCTTGTAATATAATTGCATAATAACTGGTCACTAAATAATTAGTCTTTTTGTGTGTTTCCTGAACCGATCTAGATTAATTATTTTTAGGGTGCTTTAAAACGTTATTTGATTATTCTTTTCCATAAAATCTGTTGTGAATCAGTATTTAGTAGAGGCCAGCAATGGGCAATATGGTTCCTGACTGTATTATACCCTCACCCCCGAACTCAATTTTTGGTTCATGACCATCTATGGAGTCATGATGGGGAAATCTACATTGGATAAGTCCCAAAGATGTCCCTTCTGTTTCAAAATCCAATTAGGTTTATGATTCTTCCTCTAAAGAATTGTTGGCGACTTCAAAACATATTTTTAATAAAACCTTAACAATGGGCTAGTCAAATAAACGCGCTCATACCGCGTGTAGGCATTAAAGGAATTAAAAATCCACGCCTACACTCCGTGATGCAATTTTTCAGTTTTTGATGAATTATTTGACGTTTTCAATGTTTTAAGCCTAATTCGAGGGGAATACGAAGGGAGAACATGTTGAATATAGCAAACAAGAAATTAATACTGTCAAATTGTCAAGAAATGGTATGGAGTTTCGACCTAAAGTGAAGATCTATGTTTGATACTATGGTTAGGCTTAAAAAAGGGTCAATGACTAAGAGATTGATCGTATACTTCGTATATTTGCTTAAAAAGATGGCCACGTGTAAGACACACTCCACTCTCAAGTAAGGAACAAGAGAGCAATGATGTACTCATTTATCATATGACTTTTACCTCCTTTTCCGTGGCGTTTTTAGTGATATTTGAGCTTTTTTATGCCAATTCAACTAATAATCTCTTCCTAGACGTTTTTTGCGTTATTTGCATGTGATTATGTAGGTTTTGGTGGTTTTCCTCCATTCTTTACTCTCGCGGATTGATCGGGGAAGATTTTGGATAGATCATGCTTGAGCTGCGATTCGAAGGTCATATATGCTTATGATTTAGGAGAACTCGTGCTTAATAGAAGAAAACTGCAAGACCGCCCTATTGATCGGGTAAGTCGGCCCGATCGTATTACATCTTTGTCCTACACCCCAGTTTTGCAGTCCTATCGGGCGAAGGTTCCCGGAAACATATAAGAATTTGCCCGATCTGACGGAGTTGCCCGGCTCGTAGGGCGGTGTTTTTTAGCATGTTTTCACACGTGTCTTATTAAATATTCCTGGATTGTAATTAAGTAGAAGAAAAAAGCACGACTTTTGGGGGATTGCGTTTTATTAGCCCTAGAACTAGTTTTTATTTTATCTTAATCACTTTAGTCTACTTTGCATTCTCAAGCACATGCAAGATTTCAATAAAAGTAATTGTTTTCAAGATTTGTTCTATGATAGGTATTATCTCTCTTCTCGTACTATTCCCCTTTAATTCTTCATTATTATTTCATCATATTTGTTTATTTTATTGTGATTATGTGTTTCCCCCCAATTATGAGTGAGTAGTTAAATTTCTAGGAATTGGAGATCTATGTATGCATATGAGGGATTGAATGAATGATTGCTTACTTTGTTAATTTGTTTCATTCTTACTATTGAGTGAATTCTGTTAATCTGCAAGTTCGGCAAAATTTGTCTGATTATCATTGCATTACAAAATTATAGAGCGAGTGATAGGATTTTTATAGGCTCTCAATAGTAGGCTTATTAGTGATCTATGACCATGCGAGAGCGACTTAGTGAGCTTCGAGGGAGGTAATGTTCGAGAGAACTTACATGTGCCCTAGAAAGATTGTTTTACTGAGTTTCTTCTATCATTCTTGGATCTTGAATTGCATACATAGTGAAGTGTTTCCCTAGTAGTCTTTCCCTTAATTATTTGATTGCTTGATTTGCTTATTTGCAATTAGTTCAGTAAACCAACTCTTTTTATTTGATTTAGTTAGTTTAATATTAGAGTTCAGACATAATATATAGTATAGCTATCTCCATGTTGATTCAATCTTGACTTCCTTGACTACCGAATTAGTGGACCCTAGGTTTATTTTTTATTCGGTGATACGATTTTAGCCTGTCAAATTTTGGCGCCATTGCAGGGGAGACGACTTGTTTCTGTTTTATATGAACTATAGTATTACACTAACTTACTCTAAAGAACACCTGTTCTTTAGAGCATCTCACGTTTGTTTTAGTGTTATTGGTGTATGAGCAAGATAAAAAATCACGAAATTTAATTCCATTTAATCCTAAGATTGAAAAGACTGCTTGTAGACTTAGAAAATAAACTAAGTAAGAAAAGTTGTCTGCAGGGACACCTTCCCAAGGGACACCTATTAGACCATCATCACCGCATCGAGAATTCCCTATCACCCCTATTTCTCATACAATGCGTGAAAATCTTGCCCGAACCTTTCTGGATTATGCACAACCATGCCCTGATAATTAATGTACCCACTTGGGTACGAATGCCTAACATCGGTGCTGTAAATTTTGAAGTCAAGTCTCATGTGTTGAATATAGTTCAAAACAATCAATTTGATAGGTTAGCTTCTAAAGACCCAAACCAGCACCCGCAGCGAGATGAAGTTAAGTCTGTTTTCCTCATCAAGTGGTATCCTTATCAAAAGACTGCTAATATGCGCCATGAGATAGTCACCTTCACCCAAGAACCTGGAGAGTCTTTGTATGAATCTTGGGAGAGATTCAAAAATTTGCAACACCTTTGCCCTCATCATGGTTTTGACAAGTTGTATTTATGTCGGATTTTCTACACTAAAGTTAGCTAATTGATGGAGTCTCTGGTTGAATTTTCATGGCTAAAGGCATTGATGAAGGGTATGAACTTCTAGAGAAACTTGCTTTTAATGAAGCGTCCGCTATTAGCTCTTCTAAGAAGAAAGGAGGCAAATATGATGTTGAGGCCTACTCCTTACTGTCTAGACAATTAGCTGCTTTGAATAAGAAGATTGATTCTTTGTAGTATGGAAATAATGAACCTTCCTCACACATGAGTGTTAATGTGACGGCTAGTGCTTTCGAATGTAATATTTTCATATGTGAAGTTTGTGGGATAATTGGGCACAACTCTCAAGAGTGCTCCATTCTCTTACCTTCTAGTGCAGGCGGTAACTGTGAGCGAGTTAATGCTTTTTAGTCACAAGACAGGTGTAACAACCCAAATTTTTAAGAGTGTTTTAATCATCATTATTAGTCAAAATTATATATTAAATACTCTTATTATATTTAAGATGGAACTAATGATCATGTTGGTGTTGATATTATATGTTTTTTATACGTAGCAAGTAATACCTTAGACGCATTTAATTATAATTTGTAAGTTAAATATTTTATTAGCTTAAGTATACTATTATAATTGTGAAAATGAGTTTGAATAGTTTGGGGCTTGATTGAATATAGTATATGTTTGTAGTAGCATATTTGCAGGTAATTTATAGAAATGAGTTAGTAAGTTGTATTGTAGGAATATTTGGGAGTTAATTAAAAAAAAAAGAAAACCAAATTACTACCCCCCTAAGTCGATTCTAAGGGGAGTCTTAGAACTTCCTCCTCTCTCTGGTCTTCATTTCCTCTAAAACCCCAAACCCTTGATTTTCTCTCTCTCACTGTGAAATCTCCTCCATAGCTTTCACTCTCTCTCTCTCTCTGCACTGCCGTCGCCGGAGCTTCATCGCCTAGCGGCGCTGTGGTCCGCCTTTTCTCTCACCCCTCTGACGCGTTGTTGGCTGCTGGTCCTATTTCCCCCTATTTGTGTTCGTGCTCTGTCACGCGGTGGTGGAGTTCGACGCGGCTGTTGGGTCGGTGCTGCTGCCACCACTGTCTGGTGGTGCTGCTGCTACAACTTTTGTGCGGTGCTGCCGCTTAATCGCGACCCATTGTGAGGTGTCACGCTCACTTTTCTTTTCTCTTTGTTTTCATTCTTGAACTTTGGTTTGATTGAGATGTTTAATGTTAATATATGGGTTTTGAATTATAAATTATTTATCTATCAATTAGATTGATGAGTAAATGATGATTATACTTCTGATTCTCTTGCTGAGCTATGTGAGTAATTCTTGCTGAAATTTTGGGTTATGTGTGTAAAATATTGATGGTTGTTAAACTGAATCACAACGAGTATTTAATCAAGTTAAACTTCAAATATTATTTTGAATCAATTTGAAAGTTTGATTCAGTATGGTGTGTTCTAAGTGTATAATGTTATTCTTTGAGGAGTTAGAATCTGGTCATGGATTATGGTAGATAAGATGAGTTGTTGGACTAAATTATAGTATTTATCAGCATCTACAGTACTATAATAAATTGAGTTGTATTCCAGATTTCACAATGCCTTTACTAACTTAAATCTGTTACCACTCATGTAGTGTAACTTATGGTGTAGTATTATTGTTGAAGTTGGAGTATTAGAAGTTACTAAGTCTGAAGGAGACTTTTGCGTTAAATGTTAAAGGATCTTATTGAATCTCTTAATAAGCTTATAAGAAATGTACTCAATATGACTATAAATATTTGTCTATTCGTTTAAAATGGGGTGTAGAGTAAGTCGAGTATTATTTGGCATAAATTTCTATTTTCAATTACCTAAATCAGATCTAATTATTGTTTATGAGTTGGAAAGTTGCGGAAAGTGACATAGTTAACTATAATGGGTATATTTTTCAGCTTTCCTATGTGTTTTAAGATTATGATCTATATTAGATTAATGGACCTATTTGATGTGAATATGGAACTATATAGAGTTGATTCAGATTGAAGTATGTGGTATGAATTATAGTGATATTGAATGATTTGATGAGTTCATTTGATTGTAAAAATCATTGATAATGTTGATTGATTTGATCGATACATAAGAAGGTTGTTGGTTATTTGATCATTGTGGGAGAAAGATTGCACCTTTGTTAATATTGATTTCTTAAAAAGATATTAATCGTGGAAAATGAAAGATTACATGGACTAACTATTGGAGATATAGATGTTCTGTTATATTATCTTCGCCCGAATCGGGAAGATATTGGATTGATTGATATTCGCCGCATGTGGCAAGATATTCAACCGTCCTCTTCTCTAGCGTGGCGCGGGTCTCCCCGGGTCACATAAAAGCTTGAGTTGAGGGGTGTGCACACTATAGGTTATTGGCCATTGAAATTATTGGTAAACCGTAGGGGCTCCGGGTTTACATTATGATAGGCCGGCCGGGACTCCAGGGTCTATCGTCTACTAATTTATTAGTGGGTCGGTCGGGGCTCTCGGATCCACTCTGACTTTCTCATTGGATTATTCGATAACTCTTGTTCAATGGAATGATCTTTAGATTTGATAATAATTGATGTTTGTTCCTCATTTTGTATTTGATTATCAAAGATGAATTACTCATGAGTATGGACTTAATGAATCGTTATTAATATCTTAAGATACTCAAATGTCGTGACCGTCGTAACTTGTTACTTGATTACTTTATGATGTCGGTGATGAAACTTATTGGTAATTCTATTTGACTCTATTCTCGTCAACATGGTTTACAAGGTTATTTTACTTATCATGATCATGTAACTTGTTTTGGAATTTGAGGATTATGAATATTGAGTATAATTGATCAGGCTTTCAGATACGAATACTTTAGCTTCGAATGGATATAGATTGACATAGAAGTTTTAAAAAGGGGAACTTCAGATAAGAATATAATGAGAATTTGAGCTATACTTTTATCTTTTGGAATATATATTTCAATACTTTCTTGTTCTGTTTAAGGTGGAGTGTTGGTACTCAGCTTTTGCTGACGTGTGCTGTATTTGTGTTTGTTTGTGGTTGTTGTTCTTTCCCTTTGGGTTTGAACCTGTGATGACCCATGTACCTTGTACAATGGCGAGTAGTTGACACTAGAGCAGGTTTCATGTTGGATTCGCGCTTGAGGTGAGGATGATAATTCATAGAGGACCGTTGTATATTGAAGAGTTTCAGATGTAAATATTTACTTAGGTTGATATATGTATTATTTAAGTTATTATTGTTAAAGTTCAGATTCAAGATATCTTAGATGAGTTTGTAATATTGAGTAGTTTCATTGAGGTTGTTTCCGCGAGAGCGTCGATGATTTGGGTTTTGAGATTGAGAATATTCTATTTTGTTGAGTTTGCAAATAGGTTTAAATAATTTTCCATTTTGGGTTGTCCAATTTTTAGGGGAAATTCTGCCAAAATTTCGAGTCAAATCTTGAGATTAATGTATTGAGATATTTATGAAGTGTGTTTAAGGATCGGGGCGTTACAACAGGGGTCAGTTTAATCCTTATTCCAACACTAATAACTCGGGGTTGAGACATCTTCCAAACCTCTCAATTAAAGAGGAGCAATAATGTGTTGAATCCTCAACCACAACAACCATATGTTCCGCAAAACCAAGTTAAGCAACATCAACCTCAGCAGCAACAAGCTCCTTCTGGTTTCCAGAGAACTCAAGCTCCACAACAGTCGGTTCCCACTGCTGATACAACAATAACAGAATTGAAGAACATAATGTTTCAAATACAGAAAGGTTTCAACTCTTTCCAAGTAGAGACAAAAGCTCAGCTGGAAAACTTGGGTACTCATAACAAGACTCAACTAGCTCAGTTGGCTAGTTCCTCCGCTAGTAGGCCATTTGGGTCATTGCCTTCACAATCAATGCAACCAAAAGATACTGCCAATGTTATCATTCTTAGGAGTGAACGCAATATGATGGTCTAGAGATTCCTTAGGATGATCAGGTTGAAGTGAAACAAAATGAAGTTGTTATAGAGAATTCAAAGGCTCTTGAAGAGGCAAACAATGTAGAGACAAAGACAGTAGCAGATAAATCTCCTCCTACCACTCCTATAAGCAAGTTACCGTTCCCCAACTGCATGTTGAAGAATAGATCACCAGTTTGGTACGTTTTTGGAGGTAGTGAAAAATCTTTAGGTAACTGTC
The DNA here is from genome assembly GCA_947648045.1 of Beta corolliflora. Classification (NCBI taxonomy): domain Eukaryota; kingdom Viridiplantae; phylum Streptophyta; class Magnoliopsida; order Caryophyllales; family Amaranthaceae; genus Beta; species Beta corolliflora. The sequence goes on from CANSZD010002078.1 coordinate 179,467, forward strand.
CTTTTTACTAAATTCATTACTCAAGTGCCTACATATGCTAAATTCTTGAAAGAAATTTTGACTAGAAATAAAGCTTTCAATGAAGTTGAGACCGTAGCATTCACTAAGGAATGTGATTCTCTTTTGCAAAACCAGTCTTCACCTAAATTGAAAGACCTAGGGAGTTTCTCTATCCCATGTGACATTCGCACCATTTGTATTGGTAAAGCTCTATGTGAATTAGGTGCTAGTTTTAGTGTCATGTCTCTTACTATTTGCAAAAAGCTTGACATGAGAGATTAAAAATGCACCAATATTACTCTTCAAATGGCCGACCATTATGTGAAATACCCCTAGTATCTTTAAGGACGTTCTTGTGGGAGTAGGTAAAGTTTTTATTCTGTGGATTTTGTTGTGCTTGACATGGAAGATGAAGCTCAAATCCAAATCTATCTAGGGAGACCATTCCTCCATAGTGGCTGGCGCGGTCATAAATGTTAAGAATAGGAAGTTAACATTGATTGTGGGAGATGATAAGGTGACTTTTAGTTTGACTAATGCTCTTAAAAGTCCAATGTTAGAGGAAGCTTGTTATAAAATTAATGTCATTGATATGTTGGTTAATCTTTGATTTACCTTAATCCCTTTTGGGGATCCTTTGGAGGCTTTGCTTTGTCTTGAATCTTCTACATGTGATGGTAGCCCTAAGTGGTGAAGTAGATGCCTTGGAAGGAGCTCTTTCAGGTGAAGAGCTTAACAATATTGACAATCAAGAGAAGGAACGGTTAGTACATGATCCTAAATCGGTTCAGGTTAAGAAACCCGAGCATAAACCCCTTCCCCTTTTCTTAGGTATGAGTTTCTTGATGAATCTGAGTATTATCCTGTGATTATTTGGCTTCACTTAATGATGGTCAATTGTCTCAACTTCTATCTACTTTGAGAAAACACAAGAAGTCCATTAGATATAGTATTGATGATCTTAAGGGTATAAAGCCCTGATTTTTGCATGCATAAGATTCACATGGAGGATGATCATAGCCTTAGCATACAAGGTCAACGTCATTTGAACGCAAATATGCAATAGGTGGTGAAGGAAGTAATGAAACTGCTTGATGCCGGAACCATCTACCCCATTTCTGTGACTAAGTGGGTGAGTCCAGTTCAATTGGTTCCTGAGGTACTATTGTTGTGAAAAATGAAAAAGATCAATTGATTACTACAAGAATAGTACTAACGGGTTGGCGTATGTGCATTGATTATAGAAAATTCAATGTTGCCAGCAAGAAAGACCACTTTTCCCTTCCCTTAATTTATTGATAAAGTGTTGAAAGGTTGGCCTGTCGCTCTTACTTTTGGTATCTGGATGGATATTCTCTTTTTTTCCTATTACTTATTCACCCAGATGATCAAGAGAAGACCCCATTTACATTCCCCTATGGTACCTTTGCATATCGAACGATGCCATTTAGACTATGTAATGCTTCCGCCACATTCCAATGTTGTACGATGGCCATCTTTTCTGAGTTTATTGAGTCCATTATGAAAGAATTTATGGATGACTTTAAGGTGTATAGAATTGATTTTGATGCATGTTCAGTGAACATGGCTAAAGTTTGAAAAGATGTGAAGATGTGAGTCTTGTTTTGAATTGGAGAAGTGCCACTTCATGGTTACTAAAAGGAGTGGTACTTGATCATATTATTTCTGAAGGAGGCATCCAGGTGTAGACACCAAATTTTGAACCCCTTTTTCTGATAAATAAAGATTTTGAAAAGAAATAAAAATAATGAAAACCGTCATGCATCGTGGAGCGCGCGCCTCGTCAAATACATGTTTCGTCCCGGAGCGCGAGTTTCATTCCATTGTATGGTTTTCCATTTTTGCGTATTAGTGAAGCAGTTTCGGCTTAGAAATATAATTTTCCGTGAGTCGTAGTCAATAACAACAACCACCGTTTTAATAAAATGATTTGACGAGTTTTCGTTAATTGTCTTAAGTTAGTCTTTCGAAAAACGAAAAAAAAATGAGTCGCATTTCGGCGTCAGGATTTTAATCGTATCCCAAAACCAGTAGTAATTAGTTTTCTTGATGGTCAAGTCATTGTTCATTGAATAAAGAATAAGAATATATTTTTTATCCACTAACCATATCCTTTATCCATTAGTGAGAGAATAAGAATCATGAAAAGGAGTGAGAATAAGAATCAAATCCCATGTGTAAGAGGCAAGAATCCGGATTTTTTCGGTGGATTCGAGTTGTGCGCCAGGCACACGATCATGCGCTAGACGCATGAGTGTGCGCCTAGCGCACAACAACATCCTGTGCCAGACGCAGGTCCCTGCGCCTAGCGCAGGCTCCTGCGTTTGCGCAGTAATCTAATCAGTTTCGTTTTTCACGTTTTTCGATGCATTTTTTACGTATTAGGATGTATTTAGGGAAGAATATTTTATGAAAATCTGATTTTGCCTCATTGATGAGAAAATCCAAAAAGAATAAGAATATTTGTGTTTCCAAAGAGATTTGATGATGTCATTAGGGTGAGGTCATTAGAGTGATGTCATTAGGGTGATTAAGGATGGGAAAAATAAGATTTTTTTGGGTTAAAAAAATGATTTTCTACTTCTTTGAAACCCTAGTTCATCTACCTCATTTCCCTATAAATACCCTCCCTTTTTTTACTTCAAACCAAGTTGAGCTAAAATCAACTTAACTTCACAACTTCTCTCAATACTACTCTCATCTTCTCTACTACTTCCTTCATCTAAAAAATCTCATTCCAGAAAAGAAAGTAAAAGTTAGGAAAATAATTAGTAAGTAAAGAAGTTAGTAATTAAGTGGATTTAGAAACTCACTTAGAAATTAAGAAAATCACAAAAAAGGTAGAAAACTTTGCAAAAAGAAGTGCATCATTAAGCTAGCAAGGTAAAGTTGAAGCTCTTGTTATTTTTTGTTGATTATTTTCTTAATCACATACTAACTTTCTCCTTGTTTCTTCTTATTATTTTTAAATTTTTTGGAGTGATTTGGGTATGTGGAAGTCCTAATAGGTTCCCAACCTTAAATCACCCCACCTAGAATAGTCAACTCTAATGGGGAGACTCTTAGGAAAGAATGTGCTTGAGTGATTTTTGTTAATCAAGTTGTTATTTATAACCAATAACATGTTTTCTTAAAAAAATTCAAGAAGAGTTGTGCATAAACATCTCCATAAAAAATGTGATGCTGTAATTATAATCGGTTTTAATTTCGTACTTTATTTTATTTTTAGTCTGCATTAACTAAATAGTTGATAGGATGTAATATTTTTCCTATGAAGTGAACGATGTTTCTAGCAACTGGCCTTTGGAATTTCTTGAAAAATTATTTTTTTATAAATAATTAAAAATCATACAACTTTGTTGTGCAAAACTGATTTTGTCCAGTACCACATAAGCTTGTTCAGTCAATAAAAGTTTAAAATAAACTCATTTAGATAAAATTAAAACATCAAGTTTGAATAAAACATCCGTAGCTTTTCAATAATATAAAAAATCATGTTCATATGAATTTTATACAATTTTATATCATTTTTAAAAAAAACGTTCATATAAATCACTAATTTCCTGAAAACTGATTTTCTCTTCAGTTAAGAAAATAAATACAAAAGGGTCTTAAATATGTCCAATTCAAGTTAAAATTTCCAGTCTAGTTCTTCAAAGTGTCTAGAATATTTATACAAAAATTCACTTCAAAATAAGTTCAGAAAGTTAGATTTCAAAGAATGAATTGGATAAAGGTCCTGTTTTGACCAGTTTTGGCATAAAATTCAGCATAATTCAAGTTGTAACTATAAGCTTGTGAAATTTTGACAAAACATAAATAACTTACTTACCTATCCATAGATGTATCATATGATCAATTTAACGCTTTTTCCAGAAAGTTATCAATTTTACAATTCAGTACAAGAATAAAAGTGCAATCTGGAAAATGAAATAAAGTGATTAACTCAACTTTCATAAAAAAAATTATTTTCTTTTCACACGAAAATTTTAATTAAAAGTCATTAAATTTTAAGTTTCTATTAAAATGACTCATTTTATCATGTAAATAAAAATCAATAAAAATTGTCATGAAAAAAATCAAAATCAAAGAGGTTAATTAATCTCTAATTTTCACAAGTTTTACAAATAAAAATGAATTCTAAAGCCCATTCAAGGAGATGAATATCAAGGAGCATCATGGTGAAGATCAAGATTGAAGATTTGCATAGATCATAGAATTTGTACATATTGTTGTAATAATAATTTCTTTGTAAATAGTTATTACATCACTCATTAATAAAAAAACATGGAGATGTTTATGCATAATTTTCATAAATAATTCCACAACTGTTTTTAAATAAAATGAGCAACCAATGTTACAAATGTTTTATGTTGGGCCCAATATATCATAGTATATGAATTAAATGACCCAATCTCAATTAAGAGAAAAAATTGTAAATCTAACTAAGTTAAATTGTATGATGATCCATCTTACATTTTCAAAATTGTTCTCCATAATCTTCAAATGGATCAATTATATAATTTGACATAATTAGATTGGTAATTATGATCTCCGAATTGATTTTAGGTCATTTCACGTGTCTCGCTTTAAATGGCCAAATTCCAATTAACCAAATACAATCTCCAAATTTGATCTCAAATTGATCATTTCTCTCTAAATGACTTAATAATCTTCAATTAAGATTATTTCTCAAAAGCCTTCAAATTAGGAAGCAAACCTCTTTTCCTAAGACCTCTTGAAAATTTTAAACGTGATCACTAATTAAGGTGGTTATTGTCAATCCTCGATTAATCGCTAATTAGGCGATTAATTCAAACTCTTCATTTTAATCACTAATTAGGGTGATTATCTCCAATCATTAGTTAATCCTTAATTAGGGTGATTAACTCAAACTCTTTATTTAATCATTAACTAGGGTGATTATATTAAATCTTGAATAATCACTAATTAGGGTGATTATTTCCTAACCTTCATTTTAATCGCTAATTAAGGTGATTAATTTAATCTTCATATTTAATCACTAATTGGAGTGATTATCTTAAACCTTAATAATCGTTAATTAGGCGATTATTTTTCTCATTTAATTACTAATTAGAGTGATTATCTTAAGCCTTGAATAATCACTAATTAGGGTGATTATCTTAACCTCCATTTTTAATCACTAATTAGGTGATTATCTTGATCCTCCTTCATAGTTAATCACTAATTAAAGTGATTATCCTAACCCCATCTCGATCACTAATAATTGGAATGATTACCTTATTCCTAATAGATTTGTTTAATTCTAAAGGTGAGTTATTCATAATCTATTCTTTCCTTTTCTTCCCCAATGGAATTGACCATTTAGGGTGAGACATAAGATCGAACTACGATGGTTATGATCCATGAGTGGATTCCAATCCCGCAATGAATGGTACGTAGTGAAACTTCATTGCTCAAACCTACTTCAAGACAAATGATATATTGGACCTAAATAAAAATGGTTGATGTGTATATGTGCAAACTATGTGATTTTCTTTCTTTTTAATAGCCATGATTACTTTAAAATGGAAAATAATGCATTTAGTAAGAGCCCGTTATGTAGAACGGAAGAAAGAGACGAGTTCCGAGACGTTCGCACCTCTTAACCTAAACCCCGAACCCTATCTCATGGTATGAAAGACCAATTTTCAAAAAAAGCCTTATCCATATGAAGTCATCATCGTTTTAAATGATATTTCTTGAAATTGATTTTAAAATAATTTATTAAATAAATATGTCCTTATTCGGATATTATGAGTTGGGGTATAACATCACGTTATTAAGTTCTACCGGATACAATATTGGGAGCATACGATAACTCATTAGGGAAGGCTATAGGGACGATCAATCTTCAACCGAGATATAATGACTGGATTTGTGATGCGGATTTCACGTGCCGAAGCTTTAACCTCATTCTCTTTGTTGTTTGCGCGACCATGGCTCCATGCGAACAAAGTCAGTTGCCTCTCCCGCACACCGAAAACTCAAATGCCCAACAACCTCGGGAACGATAACCATCCATTACTCCATGCGAACAAAGGTCCTCGGGATGGTTCTCTCAACCATTGCATGCTAGAGAATAATGTTCCTTGATGCCCCGTGGGATCCAAAGATGAAGCCGTTTATAACATCCCGATGACAATTGATCAACTCATCGCCTACGCCGACATTTTGCTGTGCCCGGAATATGCCTTAAGGGACCTCTCAAACACGGATCGACGCCGAAACTACTATGGCCTTAACTTTCTCGATAAAGATCCGCCTGATTAACCCCACTCATAACAACGCTTTGTACATCGTTTGCCGATGACAAAGGCCAAACAATGTATATAAAAGGGGTAATGGTTGAGTAATGGAGCTTCCACCAATATCTCGTTCTTCTCGTACCCTTAATTGACTCGGGTGCCTCCTCTCGCAAGGAGAAGCTCTCCATAGGAACCATAGTTGCATATGATGGTTCAGCATGGGAAATCATAGGATCAACAACCATGATATTACGCATTGGAGCAACCATACGAGAAGGTCAACTTCATGATCGCACTGCGAAGCTCCTTTCACTCTTTGTTGTTAGGACGACCATGGCTCCACGAGAACCAAAGCTATCATCTCAATATTGCACCAAAAATGAAGATGATAACTCAAGCATGGGGGCAATCACCGGTCAGGAGATATATCAATGGGGTGGTAATGCAAAAATCCCGCATACCTCATATATGTCACTTAAAACATACGAGGAGAACGACAATGGTCACACGAGACATCACCTCAAACCGG
>CANSZD010002079.1:0-25000 GCA_947648045.1 Beta corolliflora
CCCGACCTTGCATTGCATTTCATCCATTCTAGTCTTTAAGTAACCCGACCTTGCATGACGTGTCATCCCTTAGCTTTGCATAACCTTAATCCTTGCATAGCGGCCTCATTCATCCTTAGAGCGAGAGTCTAAGTTTGCATTCTTGCATCATTATGTGCTTCATCACGAGTTATTTGCACCTATCACAACATCTTCTTCACGAGGTAATCGATTGCTTATAGTTATTGTCCTACATATTAACTTTGTTTTGCGAGAGAGCCGGCGGTGAGTAGATCGATTCTAAAGCTGCGCAGCGTTTAGAATCGTTCTCCGTCCCGGTCACTGTATACTTTGACTATCGGTTTCTGAACCTCGGCCAAAGTGGAGGCTTCCTCCAGACATATAATCGTGTCTCCCCATTTAAGGATCCGATGATGAAACATACGCGTGGTGCTTAATTGGTCCGATCCCAAGGTCGAGCAATCCGAAGAGCCATTCAAAAACCATTTCGAAAAGTGTTAAAGTCCTGATTGAAAGCCCAATTAATTATTCATGATAATTAATTGTATTTGAGGCTAATTCTTTGAAAAGCCCAATTAATTGATAATTAATTGATTTATTTTAATAAATAAATATTTTCAAAAGATATTTTTTAGGTCAAAATCAGATTTTATCCCGTAAAATCGCAATTCTTGAGTTAAAAGATAAAAGAAAAAATCTTTTAAACGGGTTTATATAAAAAAAACTATGTAAAAACAAGGCGGTGCGAGCGCAATTGATCGTGGCCGAGCTGCACTCGCTCGTGCCGAGCGCACGTGTCTGCCATGTGGACTTCCATGTAGGTTGCGCCAAGCGCACATGCCGTGCTAAGCGCAACACTCCCTTGCCACGCAGACTTGTTTCATGTAGAAGTCCCTGCGTCAGCGCACTCCCTTCCCCTGCTTCGAGACGCGAAATTCCTTTCTTATCTTTTCTAAAAGCGCCGTACCACGTGTACACTTTTATTGGTCATGTCGCGTCATGCGCTTGCCACGTGGCGCCTGAGCCTGACGCAAGCGTGAGGCGTAATGCCGTTTTCCTATAAATAGGCCGATTTTCTAACGTATAAAAGAAGGGATTTTTCACATTAACACACTTTGAACTCGACGAATACTTTACTGAACCTCTCTACAAACTACAAAACTTCCCTACAAAATTCATACCTTTCAAACACAAAATACATTCAATCTACATACTTTCATACATTCGATTTCCCGGGCTTCACGATTGCCGTCCCGAAGGTCGTCAATTTCACGGACCCAAGCTACTGTATAATCCCGAGGGTCCTTACATATATTATTTTTTATATTGAAGTTACTAACAGTTTTCTTTCCCGATGTAGATCTTTGATGTAAAATCGCTATATCGTATATTCTAACCCTTTTTCTATACTTTCTTTTCTTTTTATTTTATTATTATTCAATGCCTTTGTATATTGTTTTCTTGGCCGATCATTCTATGCATATTATATGATTGTCTCTTTATTGCTTTTATCACCCACATGTTATTTTTATTAATCAAGACCTAAAGAACTTGTTCTAACATTAATCGGATTAATTTGGACAACTTGCTAGGTCCCCCGTAATACCGATTGCATAGTAACTTGTCACTAAAAGTTAGTCTTTTTATGTGTTTCCTAAACCAATTTAGGCTAAATATTTTTAGGGTGTTTAAAACGTTATATGATTATTCTTTGGCATAAAATGTTGTAATGAATCGATATTAGTAGAGGCCAAAGAATGGGTAATATGGTTCTCGATCGTATTGTACCTTAACCCCCCGAACTCAATCTTTGGTTCATTTTGACCATCTATGGAGTCGAACGTGGAAATCTACATTTGATAATTTGTCCCTACGTTTTCCCATATCCAATTAGGTTTATGATTCTTCCTAAAAAGAATTGTTGGCGACTTCTTTCAATACAAAATAATTTTTAATAAAACCTAAACAGTAGAGGGTAGTCAAATCTAATATGTGCTCACACTCGCGTGAGCGAAATAAATACACGCCTACAACTATTGTAGCAAACCTGGTATGTGAATTGGCAAAGGGTGTGCACTCCAAAGAGTGGTGTGGCACCGGGTATAAAGAACATCCATATATGGAACATAGCCGCCTAGGTAAATATGTTTGGGTCATGGAGAAAAAGTTGGACAATCTTTGGGTGAAATGGGTGAATGATGTATACATCAAACATGATACTTGGTGGGAGTATGTGCCTAACGGCAATTGTAGTTGGTATTGGAAAAGCTTTGCTCTGTCAAGGAGGAAATCAAGAGATTTTTTACAGACAACAGCTTGCAACAAATGGATTCTTTACTCCATTAAAGAGGTATACTTTGTAAGCTTACTCGGTGAACATGAGAAGCTTCCTTGGAGCACTGTCATATGGGAAAGAATGGCCATTCCCAAGCATAAGTTTTGTAGTTGGTTGGTTGTTCGGGGAGAGGCCCCAAACCAAATCAAAACTTCATCACTTTGGTGTGAAGTGATGATTTATGTATGTTGTGTGGTGATCATGCCGAGACTCATTCTCACCTGTTTTTCCTTTTGTCATTTTAGTAAGGCATGCCTCCTCGCTTGAAGCTATGGTGTGGTATGCACACACCAATTGTAGACATGCAGCGATTGATTCACCTGCCTGCCAGCAGAAGAAGAGGCAAGAAGCACTACAAGAATTTTTACATATAAAGGCAACACCTTGAGGTAACCAACTTTTTATAGCCTCTAAAAAGTGCTTTTTAGCATTAGTTAATTACAGTTGCCTCAAAAGTTATTTTTAGCATCATTTTAATTTATGTTGCCCCTAAAAATACTTTTTAGCGTTAATGAAATTCCTCGATTGCCTCTAAACCATTTTTAGCATCGCCCAATTTCGCTGCCTCTAAATGTACTTTTTAGCATTAATGAAATAATGGTTGCCTCTAAAACTTCTTTTTAGCATTATGAAATCAAGGTTGCTCCTAAAACTTTTATTTTAGCATTAGCTTAATTATAATTGCCTCTAAAAGTTACTTTTAGCATTAGTGAAAACCGATGTTGCCCCCTAAAAGTTCATTGTTAGCATTAGTGATATTGTGGTTACCTCTAAAAGATATTTATTTTGGCATTACTGAATTTAGATTACCTCTAAGGTGTTATTTGGTAGAGAGAGGTTTGGGCAAAAATTAAAGGTTTGAACTCATATTAGAGGATTTGACTAGTCAATCCTCTAATTTGAGTGTTTTGGTAAAGAGGGGTTTCAATAAGCTGGTTGGGCCCAAAAAGCTCTTTTTCAAAAAATCTCGGGGGAGGAGCATTTTGAAATTAGTGGTTTGGGAATAAGTGGACCAATTACATTTATGTCCTAAAGTTGTTGAAAATTACACTAATAAACAATAAAAGGTACATCAATAGATTATGCACATATCCTTATTAGTCATTTTTCACAATTATGTAACAATCAACTGGCTACCAAACACCTTTATACAAACAGCTAGTTAAATCAGCCTAATACAATTAGCTATCAGCTAACAGCTATCCGCTAATTGCCAAACAGAGCCCTTTTTTTTGCATGAGTGAAGGTTAGGTAGCTTTAAAGTTTTTTTTTTTTTTGATAAGTAAGTAAATTTAATTGCACTTAAAACTCAATTACATCCTAAATCTCCAAAGATAATTACAAACCAACTAGGTTGGACCATAGTATATCAATGAGATAAACAAACTAACTCATATTACAATGAGATAAACCAAGCATAATCTCCCCTGCTCATTTTTGCTGGTAACACAGTACCAATTCTACTTTTGACAAGTTCTTTAATCCTCCTTACACTATATACAACAGTAGGACTACTTTGTGACCAAAAACATTGATTTCTACCTAGCCGTACATGATATACTACAACTGCTAATCCTGCATACACCACTTGCTTCCTAAATTTTGTCCTCCTACTATTTCTAACCCATCTGATCATAGCTTGTAATGTCTCAGCTCTGACAGAAATCCTCAACCATCTTTTAATTTCATCAATACATGCTCTACTATATGGACACTTAAAAACAAGTGTTCATGTGTTTCAACATCTGAATGACAGATCGTACATTGATCGAGTTTCTTACACCTATTCTTGCAAGTTTAGTTGTGGTTTGTAACCTTCTCCTTCACTCGACAACCGAGAATAAATTTGTACTTTGGGACTCCGTTAGTTTATTCCAACCACTGTATCCCAATGTACCACTTCTTTATCACCTCTAAATTTCTCATAAATCTTCTGTATGGAATATGAAGCCATTGAACTGAATTCCAGCTCTGTGTAATGCTCTTTCAATTTCCCTTTGGTCTGGCAAATCTTGTTCCAATACCAACTTCCCCCTATTTTAGGAACATAATTCCACCAATTCTCCCCTTTAATGTACACAAAATGAACCCACTTTATCCAAACATTATCTTGTTTGGAAGCAATAGCCCACACATACTTCCCTAAACATGCATCATTCCATGTTCTCACCTCTCTAAATCCCAATCCACCATTCTTTTTACTCCAACATACCTCATCCCATGCAATCGCTCTCGGCTTTCGTGTGTGAGACCGACCACTCCACAAGAATGCTGCGAGATCTTAATCACTTCATCTAACACACTTCGAGGTAGACAAAAACCGAGCCCAATACCTATGCAAAGTGAGCAAAACTGCATTGATTAACTGAGTTCTGGCACTATATGACAAATGCATGGTACTCCAAATTCGAATTCTAGCAGTCATTTTTTCAACAATGTGATCACATTGTGCCTTAGTAATCCTCTTTGAACATATTGGTACACCTAAGTACCTAAAAGGAAGCTTACTTCAAGCAAATCCAAATATATTCGCCACTCTGGTCACTCTTCTTCTGTCATTCCACATGTGTATATAGCAGATTTATGGACATTTGCTTGCAGCCCTGAAGATGTTGAAAACAGCTTGAATGCTCTGAGCATCAGATATATTGAAGGAAACTCTCCCCTGGAGCATAATATCAAATCATCGCCAAAGGCCACATGTGTCAATTTCACCTCGCACACCTTGGGTGAAATTTAAACTGTTCTAATTCACTCATTTTATGAAGTATCCTTGAAAGATACTCCATACAGATGACAAAAAGGAGGGGAGACATTGGGTCCCCCTGCCTTAGTCCTCTCTCTGATTTAAAGTATCCTTCCATACTTCCATTAATCAGCAAAGAAAACCTTGGTGTAGTGACACATGTCATCACTAATCTGATGAAAGTTAAAGTTTTTTCAATCATTATAGAAATTTACATTGCCAAATAAAAGTTGTATAACTATATTAAATGAATTGATTATATTAATTGATGGTGTACTAAGTGTTCATCAGCCACATGATTAGTGGACCTTAATATATATAAGTTTAATTATCTCTTTCTTTATATATATATATATGTAGAGTCCGGATCCAGGTGAGAATGAAGAGTTATGTGAGAATAGATTAATATGTGAGAATTAACTACAACTGTTAGATCAAAAAAGAACCAAGGGTTGCGATTTGCCATAGCAGTAATAAAAAAACCACTCTTTTAGCGGCAACATTAAGCGTGAACAGTACTTTTCACTGAGGAAAAAATCGAACATTCATCCTCTCATCATCTACCGATTGATTACAAACAAAAATCTAAACTATTCTGTCCTAATCGAAATTCATCCATCAAGTAATCATCATCAGGTACGAAGTATAGACCTAATTCATGGAATTCGATTTTTTTTAAAATTGATGTACTTGCGTTCTATTCTCAATTCATGGATTCCGTAATTATAAGATGTGTTTTTCACGTCTTTTAATCGAAAATTAGGTCTTTTATATTCAATTTATCATATGACAATTTTATAATAAAGTGTTTAATTTTGATTTCATCGTCATTCATCAAGTATAAAGTTGTTTCATTTTTCAATTGCTTGTTTGCTCGACCTTCGACCCAAGTTCGATTCTTCCTCTAGTGAAGTGTTAGTTTTTTTTGTCGTTTTTTATGCTTTCTTGATTGATTTCTTGTCTTTGTGTTAATTTAATTATATCAGTTACTCTTGTTAATCATAGACTAATTTTATTGTTATTTGTTGAGTGTAGCAGTAATAAAGTAAGATTGCCGTTGTTGGGTGTCCTTGTCCTACATTAAGATTGTTGTGTTGTTATTTCATGTCTTTGTGTTAATTTAATCAAATCAGTTATTCCCATTAATCATAGACTTATAATGTTGATTGTGAGATTAGTTTAGGAAGTGATAGAACTTTGCCCAATAGGGGAATTACGAGAGAGGGGAATTATGTAGGGAAGATTGAATGTTAGTTATTAGTTGATATATTTGGCTTGTTATCACGGTCTGGGCATCTAATCAAGCTTTGGCTATATACATTGGTGCATCATTGGTCAAGTGTGTTGCTTTTGAAGAATTTGATCATCTTTGTGTTTTGTTTGGCTATAGGTAATGGGTACAATCTGATGACTTTGGACATGTTCATCATATGTTTACTACATGTACATCAGTGCTACACTAAAAGTACATTAAATTTCAAGGACATTATTAAGTACAAGTTGGGAATTTATATTGGATAAAAGGAAACAAGTTGATTAAGGAAAGCATATAAAAGAAAGAGAATCGTATAGAGGTGTAGGGAGAGAAGTGCAATGGAAAGTTTAGAAGAGTTAGTAGTTTAGAAGAGTAGTAGAACAAAGGAGGTAATAATCATGAGGGTATCTTTAAAATAGAAGAAAATTATAGGTTCGAGAAGGGTAGCCTATAACTAGCTTAATATGTTTTGCCTCTACTCTAACACCTTTTGGTGTATGATGCATAGCTAGTGTTTGCTTTCTATCCTTTGGTGTACCAATACAACTCATGTACATCAGATCTTTGTCATATATACATCATCAGAAACCTACAAGTACATTAAATCTCTTATAAATATAGAAGTTGGGTTTTGGGAAATATCATACACAAACATGAAATATGGTTTATGCATATCTAATTTATTCTTGTGATTCTTTCAATTAAGTTGTTTATTGTGTCTTTCAATTAAAATTATTGTGTTTCTTTTCCAGATTAATTTCAAGATTTCATGGAAACTCCACCTACGATTATGGAAGACCCTAATCAACATAATCCAACAACACAAGTAGCAGGTGAATTATTGGCTTTCTCCTATGTGAGAATAAGAATTTGATGGTACTAGTGTTCATATTTTCATGATGAATTAGTTGGTTAGATACTATTTCATTTGGTTAAAATTTTGTTTTGCTATATTTTTGTATATACATAATGCGTAAGATGAAACTACTATATGCATTGTCTAGTGTGCGCATAAGATGAAGCAACTATATGCATTCTTGTCTACTGTTTTGCATAATTAAGCTTAATTCATATATGATATATGCTTTCCTTTTCAGCTCCAACTGAGAGTGCTCCAATACCTAGTTCTTCCAATACAACTACATGGGTCAATCCTAGAGCACGCCCTTTTGTTACCCCCGGAGGAACAAGGGAGTGGATGCCTTTGTGCTCTAATGAGTTAACACCTATGTTAGAGATGAAGTTTGATACTTTGGAAGAAGGGATTAAATTCTATGATGCTTATGCTCTACATTGTGGCTTCAACACTCGAAAGTCGACGACCAACAAGAACAAAAGTGGTGTTGTTGCAATAAAATATTGCCTATGCAATAAGGCGGGTTTTAAAGAGAAGCGTAAGGCAAATAATGAGGATAAGCCCAAACAAAAGGAGGGTGAAAAAGCGGCTACTAGAAAAAGGTTGGTGACAAGAGTGGGGTGTAAAGCTCAGTTAGTTCTTAAGATTCGGGAAGAAGGGGGATATTTTGTGAAACACTTCTATTAGGGACACACCCACCCTCTTTACACACCGAGTTGTAGGAAATTCCAAAAGCAAGGTAGGAAAATGACAATTTTGCACAAGAAGTTCATAGTTGACAATTCAAAGTTGAATATTGGGCCAACAAAAAGTTTTAGAATCTTAAAAGAGTATGTTGGTGGATATGATAATATCGGAGCTTCAAAGCAAGATTTTAAGAACTTCTCAAGAGATCTAAAAGCATATATTGATGGCTCTGATGCTCAAATGTTTGTGGACAACTTTAAAATGAAAAAGTTATTTTGGGGTGCCTTCTTTTATGACTTTGAGGTAGATGATGAGCAGTGTCTTACTAAGGCTTTTTGGGCGGATCACATTTGTAGGAAAAACTATGCTTTGTTCGGGGATATGGTCTCCTTTGATACCACTTATAAGACTAATCGGTACAATATGGTCTTTGGCCCCGTTATCGGTGTCGATCACCATAAAAGATGTATCACATTTGGTGCCGGTTTTATTGCCAAGGAGGACATAAGCTCCTTTGAGTGGTTGTTTAACACTTTCTTGAAGGCAATGGGAAATAATGAACCCACTTGTTTAATAACGGACCAAGATCCAGTGATGAAAGTTGCAGTGAAGAAAGTTTTTAAAGAAACGGAGCACCGGTTTTGCATGTGGCATATTATGGAGAAGGTGTCTGCTAAAATGGACAAAAATCTTTTGAGTGAGACAGACTTCCATGAAAAGTTTCGGTTTTGTGTGTGGAACCTAGGGTTGGAGCCTTTAGAATTTGAAGAAAAATGGAACAAACTGATTGCTGAGTTTAAGTTGGAAACACATGAGTGGCTAACTCGAGTTGTATAAGATAAGAAATTTGTGGATCCCCGCTATTTCGAGATTTATTCTTGGGTGGGATCATGAAGACAACTTCGAGGTCGGAAAGTGAAAATCACTTCTTTACCTCCTTTACTAATCCCCATGTTACTCTTGTAGAGTTCTACATGCGCTTCGAAACTGCAATGGATTCACAAAGACACTCACAAGGAGAATTTGACAATGACTCAAAGAACAAATTTCCAGAATGCAAGACACTGTTGCTCATTGAGAAGCATGCTTCGGAGGTATTTACACACTCCATATTTTATCAAGTTCAAGAGGAGGTGTATAGTGCTTGTTTTTCTTGTGGGATTGTAGAGTTTAGAATAGAAAATGACTTAGAATTGGCTAAGATTAATGAGGTCAATCGTAAAAGAACTTTTGAGGTGGTGTTTAATAACACCAATTATGAAATAAATTGTTCGAGCAAGATGTTTCGTAGACATGGCTTACCTTGTAGACACATGATTTGGGTATGGAAGGCAAAGAACCTAGCCATGATTCCCGAGAAATATGTTCTTAATAGATGGACTACAATGGCAACAAAAAAGCCAATATTTGACTTGGAAGGCAATATTCTAGACCAATGCACAAGAATGGTGGACAAAAAGAAAGTTCTCAATGAGTTATGGTCAGAAATCTACAATTGTGTAAGTGTGGCTAAGCGGAATGAAGAAGATCTTCTGAACTTGTTAAAAACCTTCGGGTCTTGAGATTGGACATGGAAGCCAAAAAGAGTGCAAACAACACTCGTAGCAAAACACAAGACATAGAGCTCCTAATTGGATCAGTGGCTCCTAGTGAAATAACCATCAAACCCCCTAAGATATCAAGTAACAAGGGTAGTGGCACTAGAAGTGGAAAAAGGATAAAGGGGGGAGAGGGAGAAGGCAATTGAGCAACATCAAAAGAAAAGAGGCTATGCAGCGCATGTGGAGAGCTTGGATACCATGACCTTCGAAATTGCCCGTCAAAGTAACCTTCATGATCTAAGGTAACTAGAAACTTATTTCTATTCTGATTCATCTATGTCTATTCTGTTTACCAATCCTTTAATGCTACTTTCACTTTGTTCACATTAATTAAGGCATAATAGAGTGGAGTGCAATAGAAAGAAATTGGTATAGGGATTGCCTTTATTGAATGATTTAATCATCAGGGTGTAAATGTGGCACAATTCTCGTTGTTATATGGTGTCATTATTGATAATTTGCTTGAATGTACATCACCCATGGCTTGAATGTACATCACCGATGGCTTGAAAGTACATCACTAACTATGGATGATCAAACCTATGGTTTGATGGTGGCTTTATAGAAGTTTATCATTGTGTTTTTTCTCATTGTATATGGATGATCAAACCTTAGCTAAGCAGCAGCCACAACAACCCCAATGCATAAATAGGAAATGTTTAGATCTCTGTGCTGAAGCAAAGAGAAAGTGAATTCTGTTTAGGTAGAGGGTTTTTGAGAATTAGATGACTTATTTAATGTAAATATCAGTAGTAACCTCAATCAACTTAAATAGTTTGAATGTGGTTAATTCCTTGATTCCGAAATGAGTGCCTTTTGTAGTTAGACACAATGATATGAAATTACAAAATGTTCATCAGGCATAAACATCACATTTTACATAGTCATCAATCAACTAAAACCTTAATACCATACTAAAATTTACTCCTAAAATATATTTCTCCAGAAAACTACTCCACCCAAAAATAACCTACTTATATTATCCCCAAATTTTTCCCAACACACAACCAGAAAACTAAAACTCCTATGATGCAGACCCAATTTCAGCCTTGTCAGTTTTTGCTTTGCTATTCTTTGTTTCCTAATTAATCACACTTCCATTTTCTCCACTTTCCTCCCCCTAAAATAACTCCCAAAATTCAGTAATCTTCAATTAATCCTCTTTCATTTTGTCCAAATATGAAAGATATGGTAACCTGTTTTAGTGAACATGCTGTAAGAAACTACATGTTCAAGCTACATAAACCAAGATCAACCATGTCTTCTTTCGAATCTGAATCTCACACCTTCTGTTCCAAATGCAGTAGTTTTTCTCTACAAAACTAGCCTTCTTTCTAAACAAAAACACTTCCTGATCACTGTAACTTGGTGCAGGAATCAGTTAGGGCAAGGTGGTCTTAGCATTAACTTTGGTGATCACCCATCAACCTCCTTTAAACTTAACACATTTTCTCGCCTTTTTCGTAAGGAAAAAGGGCAGAAATCATTCGAGATCAATTCCTCGAAAATTGACGTGTACTAGGATCTTTCATCCGCTACTTACCACTCTGGTCCTGAACCCTTGTAGATGGGTACTATGTCGTCGTAGTTAAAGAGTACCTCAAGGTTTGTGGTTGAATTATTGTATCATTATCATTTCTTATGGAAGAAAGAATATGTTTACCCTGCTGCTCTTACTAGCTAAAAGTTGGGTACAAAGTGAAAGGGTAGTAGGGTCAATATAATACACTGTTATAGACACATTTTCATACATACTTGTGTATTTTAACTTTGTGTTTCTGTATTTTGGGATTGCAGGATCCAAGCAAGTTTGGTGTTCTTTGCTCCGCTGGAGGTCTTCGCCGCTGCCGCTTCGGTGGTGGTGCGATTCTTTGCCAAGAAGGAAGAGCCTGCTGATTTGATCCCGCTTATCTTGAATTGGGATTTTCCTATTTACAATTTTCCTTTTTTTTCTCTAGATCTTACATCTATATGTTTTATGTGAAAATTTTATTCTTTATATTTACTTTTTGTGTACCGATCTTACATCAATATGTTCTATGACATAATTGCTCAGCTTCTTCCCACCATCAACACTGATCCATGAACCAAGGTTGTAGCTGCAAAAATGAGATAATAAAAATGTATCAATTTGTTATGAACAGGGAGTTTTTAGGAACCAATGGGGAAAATATAGGGGGTTTTGGTTTGGGGAGTGTATAAAATATGTTGGTTGCCTCATTGGAGTACTTATTGGTAAATGCTGGTTGTCGTTGCTGGTTGTCATTGGAGTACCATGATGTCTTTTGACCAGCTTTGCAAGGGGATTAATGTCCCATGATGTCTCATTTAGCTTACTTATGATTTAAAAAATAGAATTGATAGCTGGGATGTTGGTGGTTCATTGTTTTTTTTACATGTTTTAGATTTAATGTTAAAAAAAAAGTGCTCATCCATGCTGCATTGAATTATTCAAACAAATTTAATTCACTTTTTCTTTTTTATATAAAAAAGTTGATTACTTTTATTTTCAAAAAAACATAATATGATTTATTTCCATGTTAAAAGTTAGATGGGGTTTATAAATTTGGTATGTTAATATGTTGTACTATTAGTATTTTCAACTGTGGGTTGGATTTTGTTATGGAATTTGCAAGGTTAAGATGGTTTTCGAAATTGTGGACAATACATCACTTCAATATAGGCATTTATGAAATTTATTTAAGCACTCTAATTTTATACTACAATTGAATTATTTAAGCACTCTTATGATGTTATCTCCACAAATATGTCACATAAATGCCTGAACCTCATATGACTCCCCTAAAAATTCCCTTATTAGTAGCAAACAACATGGATTTTGTGCTGGCAAACTTTTAGTGGACTTCCAGCAAAAAATTATCAAGTCAACATTCATTAGGCTGAAGATAGCAGATCCATAAGGAACCTTGGTGACTAGAAGTATTTCCACTTTAATTTAAGCTTTATAGATGAAACGAGCATGATTAGTAAATACCCTCTTATCAGGTTGTCCCCAATCCTAAGAAACTTCAGCTTACGCAGAAGCCCAAGCTCATGTGGGATGTTACCAGAAAGAGAATTAGAGTTAAGGAGGAGCTCTCTTAGATTCTCAAGGTATTGAGAGTTTTATAAGGATCAATGAAACTGGATTTGATCCTTAAGAGCCAATAAGATTCATCAAGAAAAACATTGAAGATAACATAGAAAAAAGCATCAAATGAGACATCTTAAAAATGTCCATTTTGAGACATCTTAAAGTACATCATCGACGGCTTGAAAGTACATCACCGATGGCTTGAAAGTACATCACTACCATGACACAAGGAAATTTTAGTCCGGAATCACTACAACTTCATGCACAACTGAAATTCTCAAAAAAGGCTCATACATATGAAATTCTCAAAAAAGGCTCATACATATGAAATTCTCAAAAAAGGCTCATAGATATGAAATTCTCAATATGTCATATAATCGACCGGTTCTAAACTTGTAAAAGTCTACCATCTCTTTCTTTCTTTACAAAATATATGGCAAATGTCTCTGAAATACAATTCTTCTAAGTCGCTTGCTCATTTCATCGCCTAAGCATTCTTCAACATAACTTGTTTGACCACGTTGGAGTCATCCTTCAAGATCTCACAACAATACTTGGCTCTCAAAGTTTTCAGAAAATGAGCCTAAAAATAAACATATATTTATTAGCTTTACAATCAAATATAACTAGGAAAAAAGAACTTAAAAGAACATTTCTTACATTGTTTCTTAAGCTAGTATCCCATGAAGAACTTCCTTGCGCCATATACAGTTCTAAGTACCTCATTGCATACACACCACTATCAGTATCATCATGCTCATTTGATCTCCATTGCATCTTGATTAGCTTTAGATCGAAATTCAATACCTTTGCGGCTCTTGGATCACCACTTGACTCCAAAAAGTTAGAAAATGCCCTAGCCTACAAACACACATTGTGAATACTATTATAAACTATTATTAATACTATTAGTACTATCATAAAGTAGTTGATATGAATATCAATAAAGTACCAATATTGTCACGTAGCCACCATAATTTTCATTCAATATTCCAGTGAGCATCCTTTGGTCAATAATATCAATCTTGGAATGCTTGAAGTTGAAACATAAAACTACATAACAACCACCCCGGAGAATAGGACAGAAGACCTGCGATAAGACACTATGTTATTTTAGGCGCTCAACACATAAATTACTTAACAAGATAAACATTCACCAATATACAGCCTAAATGAATATTTGCATTCCTAAATGAATTCTGAACGCATGGAAATCAGAATAGTTCTCTTATGACAGTGATAGCTATATCATGGTTTTCACTATTCGGCGGAAATTTACAATTCTTAGGTGGTCAACTATGTACAGCCTTGTCCAGAAATTTTTCGGAGGCTCCAATCTAGCATCAAGAGGAAAGTGTGCGACAAACGTGACTAACCAAAAAATCCTAGTTCATTAGAGAAGTCGGCATGATCTATGCCTCGATTTCTAAGTTATCACATATAAGACTTGCCTAACCATGGTTGAAATATTGTGCCACGTCATATATCCTCAAATAACATATTTGCTTTGCGTCAAACTATTGATTCCATACCCATATCTGGCACCTATATCTAATCTAAAGTCCAAGCATCACAGTTTTCACCACTCCACAAGTTGTCATTGTTTTTATCCATGCACTAGAAAATTGCTTGAGATTCATTTTAAATGACTGACTTTAAGACTAAATAGCTCTTTTTCTTGCTAGCATGAATGCAGATGCCACAAGTCCAAACATGACGGTTTCCCCCAGAAAAATATTCTTTTTCTTGCTAGCATGAATGCAAATGGCTTGTTATTCTTCTATAGTAAAAGCTTTTCTTGTTTTTTTTTTGTGGGCGGGGAGTGGGTTGGTTTGGAAAACAGATTTGCCTTGCCTTTCTTATCATTTCATTCGTTTAAATCTATCGGTGAAGTACAATGTGAACAACCTAATACTCCAATTGCCTTGTATACATTCACCGGCAAGTGGCAACCTCGTTATTTAGAAGCAGACTTTACCTCTTTCTCTGAATTAGCTTTTGTTGAGAGTATGGCTTAATCTCTTGATCTGTTTATCATACTTATTGTATAATAAAGTCTCTATATATCCAATGCCTTAAAATACGAGCAGTTAGGAAGGGATATGTATGTGCAACTTTGTCTTTCTGATGATTTATGTTGTAACATGTTGTCCTTTTCTTCTCCTAATGGTGACAACTCTGACTCAAGTCTTTTTTGTTTGTGTGACAACACAGACTAAGGCATGAACCTATCTATATTTAAACATCTAAGCATCAGGTGATAGAGATGGATGTTCTTATAAATAAATAGAAAATAGCCTCAATTATAACACTAAAGAACACAAATACATCAGATTTCTACAATATATACATCACCCATTGTAGACACATAATCGTGTCTCCCATTTAGTACCCTATGATTACCAATACCTCGCTCCAATTGGTCGGGATCGAGGAAAGAATAAAGAACGAGTCTAAAATAAAATGTTTTAAGCCCAAACCAATTTATAACCTCTTTTTATTAACCTATTTCCGAACACCCTTTTTATGAAAGCCCACTTTCTAAAACGTTTTAAAATAACTTTTTTTAAGTCTCATCTTTGAAAACCTTTTAAGAAAGCCCGTTTTATAAAACCCCTTTTCTAGCCCAATTTAATTAATAAAATTAATTAATTATATTGATTAGTTTTATTAATAAAAATATATTTTTATAAAAAATCATCTTTTTCCAAAGTGTTTTTTAAAATTCTTTATCTAACTATTTTATAAAAATCTTTTAAGAAACCCAATTATTTTCGAAAACCTATTGCAACCCAACCACCCTAAACCTATATATAGGCCCTGTTCTTTTGGACTTATTTTCAGCAAAAATAAGTAAAAATAAGTTCAGTTCAGCAAAAATAAGTAAAAATAAGTTCAGTTCAGCAAAAATAAGTTCCGTTCAAAGAAAATAAGTTCGGTTCAAAGAAAATAAGTTTAGTATACTATAATGTTGTAATTATTATATTTGTTTTCAATATTACTATTAATATTGTTATTATTATTAATATTATAATAACGATGAATTTGTAATTATTTTTAAATTTTTTTTTATTATTATTTTTTTAAATTTTTAAATTTTTAAATTTTTTTATATTTTTAAATTTTTATATTTTATTTTATTTTTTTATTTTAATATTTTATTTATTTATTTATTATTATTATTATTATTATTTATTTATTATTATTTATTATTTATTATTTACTATTTACTATTTATTATTTATTATTATTATTTATTATTTATTATTTATTATTTATTAATTATTATTATTATTTATTTATTTTCATTTATTATTTATTATTTATTATTTATTATTTATTATTTATTATTTATTATTATTATTATTATTTGTTATTATTATTATTTATTATTTATTATTATTTATTATTTATTATTTATTATTTATTTATTATTTATTATTATTATTATTATTATTATTATTTATTATTTATTATTTATTATTTATTATTATTTATTTATTATTTATTATTTATTATTATTTATTATGATTTTTATTATTATTATTTATTATTTATTATTTATTATTTATTATTTATTATTTATTATTTATTATTATTATTTATTATTTATTATTTATTATTTATTATTTATTATTTATTATTTATTATTATTATTATTATTATTATTATTTGTTATTATTATTTATTATTTATTATTTATTATTTATTATTTATTATTTATTATTATTATTATTATTTGTTATTATTATTATTTATTATTTATTATTTAATATTATTTATTATTATTATTATTTATTATTATTATTATTTATTATTTATTATTTATTATTATTATTATTATTATTTATTATTTATTATTTATTATTAAAAATTATTATTATTTATTATTAATATTATTTATTATTATTATTTGTTATTATTATTATTTATTATTTATTATTTATTATTTATTATTTATTATTTATTATTTATTATTTATTATTTATTATTTATTATTTATTATTTATTATTTATTATTTATTATTATTATTTATTATTAATATTATTTATTATTTATTATTAATTTTTATTATTATTATTATTATTATTATTATTATTTGTTATTATTATTATTTATTATTTATTATTATTTATTATTTATTATTTATTATTTATTGTTTATTATTTATTATTTATTAGTATTATTATTATTATTATTATTATTATTATTATTATTATTTATTATTTATTATTTATTATTTATTATTTATTATTTATTATTTATTATTTATTATTTATTATTTATTATTTATTATTTATTATTTATTATTATTATTATTATTTATTATTTATTATTTATTATTATTATTATTATTATTTATTATTTATTTTTCTTTAGCAAAAATAAGTTCGATTCAAAAAAATAAGTTCGGTTCAAAGAAAATAAGTAAAAATAAGTTCGGTTCAAAGAAAATAAGTTCGGTTCAAAGAAAATAAGTAAAAATAAGTTCGGTTCAAGAAAAATAAGTTCGGTTCAAAGAAAAATAAAATAAGTTCGGTTCGGTTCGGCCAAAATAAGTTCAAAAGAACGGGGCCTTATTATTAAAGAATTATTATTATTATTTCTTAAACACATGTTACACATGGTCCGATGCTAAACCTCCATAAGTACCAAAATCCTTGATGCAATTTATACAATTTGGTTAGATATTCCGCATGATCGGCACCCTTTCTCTTTTGATTGTCAACTACCATGACAAGATTAGCCAAATTTATTATTTATTATTTATTATTTATTATTTATTATTTATTATTTATTATTTATTATTTATTATTATTATTATTATTTGTTAATATTATTATTTATTATTTATTATTATTTATTATTATTATTATTTATTATTTATTATTATTTATTATTATTATTATTTATTATTTATTATTGTTATTTATTATTTATTATATATTATTTATTACTAATAATTATTATTATTTATTATTATTTATTATTAATATTATTTATTATTATTATTTGTTATTATTATTATTTATTATTTATTATTTATTATTTATTATTTATTATTTATTATTTATTATTTATTATTTATTATTTATTATTTATTATTTATTATTTATTATTTATTATTTATTATTTATTATTTATTATTATTATTTATTATTATTTATTATTAATATTATTTATTATTTATTATTAATTATTATTATTATTATTATTATTATTATTATTATTTGTTATTATTATTATTTATTATTTATTATTATTTATTATTTATTATTTATTATTTATTGTTTATTATTTATTATTTATTAGTATTATTATTATTATTATTATTATTATTATTATTATTATTATTTATTATTTATTATTTATTATTTATTATTTATTATTTATTATTTATTATTTATTATTTATTATTTATTATTTATTATTTATTATTATTATTATTATTTATTATTTATTATTTATTATTATTATTATTTATTATTTATTTTTCTTTAGCAAAAATAAGTTCGAGTTCAACAAAAATAAGTTCGGTCAAAGAAAATAAGTAAAAATAAGTTCAGGTTCAGGCAAAAATAAGTTCGGTTCGGCAAAAAAATAAGTTCGGTTCAAAGAAAAATAAAATAAGTTCGGTTCGGTTCGGCCAAAATAAGTTCAAAAGAACGGGGCCATATTAGGATTTTTTAACAAGAATAATACAAACTTTTGCCCGTTCTCTCGCAATAATACAAACTTTTGATTATTTTTTAATAATACAAACTTTACATCAAAATTCCTCCAAAGAGGTCAAGTTGACTTATAACTTAGGTAAAAAAAATCAAAAAAAATTACAAAATGATCTTTCTTCTTTGTCCCTCCTCCCCCAACCCCCCACCCACCGAACCACCTCGGCCCAGTTACCTCCTACAACAAGTTAAAAATCGGTATTGTCCTCTTTGGAGGAATTTTAATCAAAAGTTTGTATTATTAAAAAATAATCAAAAGTTTGTATTATTGCGAGAGAACGGGCAAAAGTTTGTATTATTCTTGTTAAAAATCCAATATATTACCCCTAACCTCTCTCATAAAAGAAGATCCGGACGGCATCTCTCACAAATACACAGCACACAACACAAATTACTCCACACCTTCATCCTCCCTCTACATCTCACGGCATCCTCATATCACTCGACAATTCACCTCACAAAAACCCACCGCACAAACAAATTCTCCCAGCCAAATACCAATCCTCCACGCCAATTCCTTCGTCCTACCTACACCTACACCACATTAATTCCCCTACACCAATCTCTCATACACCCAATATCATACGCATGACAGCAACATACTAACACCACTCAATATCCTACTGCCACATAATTTTCTCACCATAATCCTCCATCATGCACCACAACTTTTCTTAGATTTATTAAATCTTCATATGATCAAAACATCATCACAACATATAACTACATTAAAAATATCCTAAATTCATACAAGATTCCACACCCATTACTAATCCGCACAATCCTCGTCACAAACGCAACATATTTCACAAAACACACATCTTTTTTAAGACTCGGACAACATTCAATTTTCCAAGATCCATACAAATCAACGACCCCGGATGGTGGTATAATTTCTGAGGGTCAACTAAATTAACTAACTTTATTTTATTTCTTTATTATTTTTATTATTTTCTTGAAGTTACTAACCTTCTATTCATGATTCATGATGTAGGTTATTAATATATTCTCTGATCGTAAGTATTGCACATATTATACTAACTCCCCGCAATATTTTATTTTCTTATTTTTATTTATTTCCATGAACATTATTTTTTTATGTGCCTGATTGCAATATTTATCACCTTGTATTTATTGCTAAACAAAATCTAAAGAACTGTTCTAATTAATTCAGATAATTTGGACAACCGGCTAGGAACCTTGTAATATGATTGCATAATAACTTGTCACTAAAATTAGTCCTTTTATGTGCTTCTTGAACCAACCTAGACTAATTATTTTTAGGGTGCTTTATAACGTTATATGATTATTCTTTTGCATAAAATCTGTAATGAATCGATATTTAGTAGAGGCCAGCAATGGGCAACATAGTTCCTGACTATGTTGTACCCTCACCCCCGAACTCAACTTTTTGGTTCCTGACCATCTATGGAGTCATGACGGGGAAATCTACATTGGATAAGTCCCTAAGATGTCCCTCCGTTGCAATATCCAATTAGGTTTATGATTCTTCCTTTAAAGAATTGTTGGCGACTTCAAAACATATTTTAAATAAAACCTTAACAATGGGGTAGTCAAATAAACGTGCTCACACCACGTGTAGGCATTAAAGGAATTGAAAATCCACGCCTACACCCATACACTACACGTACATCAAAATTCTGTGACATATACTGGGCATGAGACTAAGGTATGTGATTGTGCCACATGTGCTGAGGATGTAGGCAGATAATTCAAACAGGTGCACATGACTGCAATATTTATAGAGAGTAATTAAAAAATTTAATTCTTAGGGCTGCAATTAACCATCTGTGGTAAATTGGCTCATTGGAGCTAAATCCACTTAAAGAATAGCATTATGTTCCTTTGAGGTGGCCTCTATTGCTTCTATAATATTTATATAACAGCTTCTCACATCCTATATCTTTATGAATTGTGCAGTGAGTCACATGGAGTGCGAAATAGTATATTACAGTCCTTGTTTTGAGCAAAATTTTGACATAAAAGCACATCACATATTAGAAATGTTTAGTTTAAAAATCATAAACACATGGAGTTAGGAGTTAGCGACTTTTATAGGAAAGTATCAACAGGAAAAGCAATAAGAATTAAGAAGGCATATCAAATTACGCTACAAGGGTAACTAATTACTTACAAGATCAACATCGAGACATATCTTCATACTCACGAGCATTTGAGCATGTTCGACAATCTCTTATGGAACTCAAGCTCACATTATAGCACCGGTTTTTTCCGTCCAAGAAGTTCTTGAGTCAAGTTAATCTGTAGATTAAAATTATAAAAACATTATCTTAACATGAAAAAATTTAAATGGCAATTGATTAGAAACTTACACAAGCGGTAGGAGGGATAAAGAATCTCTTTGGGGACCCCAACCCACGTCCCCGATTCCTTCCGATTTAAAAGCAATGTCCATATATCAATAATAGCATAGTCCACATACTCTTCCAAAAGTGATGAGAAAAGATGGTGTTCACCTTGGAATCCTTTATAATGATATAATACTTCACTTGAAGACACAAGATTTCAAAAAAAAGAATAACAAGGAAATTAAAATTTCTAATGTATAGATCAAACAATAAAATAGATAAAAGTAACATAATCATCTTACTTCCTATCTCCGAATGTCATAGCATATTTGTAGATTTGCTTCTCAATTGTAGTCATCTTCTTAAACACGTCGACATAGCGATCATAATACGGAGACCTAAACTGCAAAGGCAAGTTCTTTGGCTTCCTTAGAGGAAGTTGTCTCTTATTTTCGATTTTTTCCTCTACATCCGTGTCAAAATGCACAACTTTGCTCTTCTCTTTTTTGTTGTTTAGCCGACCTTGTAAGCAACAACTACGGGCATCTCGGTCCTCGGTCTCAAGTGTAACATCATGGGTATGAATTGGTGATATAGCATTACTTTGAGGCGCCAAAGAAACCGGTGAAAGCTCAAGTCCAAGGTCAAAAGTAGGCATATCTAATACTTGTGGAGTAGCAAAAATCTCAACTGGAATGTTCGTTACATGCTCAATTCCATGTTGACTACGTGTTGCACAGGTTACTTCATAAGCATTCACAAGAGCATCAATTGCTTCTAGAACACCAGGTTGATCAAAGAAAGAATCAAACTCTGTTGAATTGGAATTATCATCAATATTAGAAATGGTTGAAGGCTCTACTTCCGACTGAGGTTGTTGATTCTCTGAAAATTTATTGAACCTGTCAACGACGGTGCTTTGTATTCTCTTTACACATTCACTACCCGGATATTGTTTTTGAACCATGGAGAGAACTTGCCCAAACTAAACAAAGTGCGTAGCTAAATTCTTTGTAACGCATGAAAGGGCCTCAACATAATCCTGCAATAAAGAAGAAAGGAGAACATCACAAACATAAATAGTATTAGGAAACACTAATTACAAAACATGAGCTATAGGTCCAACCTGAAACTTTTAGTTGGCCTAACTTTACACTAGGTCAGCAAATATGAAAATAGGATGTTGAACTAGCACTCAGCAAATATGAAAGGGTGATATCGTTTTACACTAGTTATTACACGATGGCTCCCTCTCTCTGATTCTACACCTAGACAAGAGAATATCAATCTACTTGTTGGGTTCTTATGAAGCTAGCCCATAACCAAGAATAATACATGTGAACATACCTTGATGAGGCAAGACTATGGAGCAAACAAGTCAATATAAATCATAATCTACTCCTTAGCATCACTATCACTACCAGTATTAGTACCACTACTCTACTACAACTTACCTAGAAAAATATGTAATCACAATATCCCGTGAGGCCGCGACATGGGATGTCTCCTCCGGATTAGGCCAGTTCTTCTGCCTTATCCCAGAGGTCACTAGATTATATAGTTACAGGCTTACAGCTTAGGTGCGGTTTAACATGTCAAGGACTGCTATTGAAATTATAACCTGAGATAATATTTGGAGAAAGCTTGGAGGTCTAGTGGCTAGCTAACCCAGAAGAGTCTCAAATAAATAGGAGGTATAGAAGCTCAAACATCTTGACTTCATAATTTATCTAAAGAAATCATCTCAAGACAGTAAGTCTTGAGATTTTTTTCAAAATGAAAATACCAATATATCTTGGGACAAAAATTGTATGAACTACTTATGGGTTCATTCCACATGGCTAATTGCCTCAAGTACTCTCTTGACCCTATCAGTGGTCTATCAGTTCCTTTCCAACAATCAATTGCTTAATGTTTCTGTTGTACATAAATGTAGATCCCTCCATTTCTTCCTTATACTCGTGAGTTCATCAGTTGTTTTTCAATTATTCAAATGCAGTTCTTATTTTGTTTTCTAGAGCTCATATACATGCTAAAAACAACTCGAAAGAACGAATTATAACAGTAGAGATCTCGAACTGAAGCAACAAATTTTAATCTCGGTTCACGCAATTCTCTTCTACTGAACTTATTAGTAGACACTAGGAAAAATAACCAGTGATACCTTTTAAAAGATACACTACATCAATACTACAAAATCTAGATAATCATAGCCAACAATATAGTAAGTATGCTAATAATAGCATCAGTACCAATATAGGTGCATTACTAAACAATACCTCTGTAGATTTTTGTGATGAATCTCCTTGATCATTTGTTGTAGAATTATTAGCATCACTTTTGATTCTTAAGGGAGGCAAAATCCTACCAAACCCAAAATTTCCAGCCTTTATCTCTGCCTTACATCGTTCTTCTATGGCCTTAATTAGCTTGCCAACAACATAGAATCGGAACCTTCCTTTCAACTTGTGATCCTATAAATTCCACCCTATCTAAATAGAATAACTAATAAAAAATAAATTAGTATTGAAAAAATAGAGAAATAACAAATCCACTATCAATATCACTAAACAACACAAATACATCAAATTTCTACAATATATACATCACCAATACACTACACGTACATCAGAATTTTACTATATATACATCAGCAATACCCATATCTCAAATAGTGCTTCGGCAGTTGAAGAGCTTTGAAAAAAAGTAAGGGCAGCATCATATCATGTTCTTCATAGCCTCACATGCATGAACGTATCTATATTTAAACATTTAAGCATCAGGTGATAGAGATGGATGTTCTTATAAATAAATAGAAAATAGCCTCAATTAAACATCTTCAATATCACACTAAAGAACACAAATACATTATATTTCTACAATATATACATCACCCAGACACTACACGTACATCAGAATTCTACTATATATACATCAGTAATACCCATATCTCAAATAATGACTCTAAAAAAATGAAGCAAGCATATATCAACAAACATGATCTAACATTGTACTCTATGTATAATAAAAGAAAGGGTATATCAAAGTGTCATTACCGTGAGAAACAACAAAGATCCCTTAAAAAAACTCCATGGGTTTTTCTTCCAAATCAGAATGGCATCGATCAAACAATTAATTGTATATTGACACCAATCCATCTGACTTATTTCACTTGAATGCATGAGTGAAAATAAAATCTTGTAATTGCAATATTGATTCTTATGCCCATGCAAACAAGAGGAAACAACAAAAACTACAAAACTTCTCTTGAAATCATCTCCGGCTCCCAAAGTAAGAATCCTCTCCGGCATTTTTGTAGTTTTAGGGCCTCCTTTCTCCAAACCCCATATACTCCTCCATTGTCCCAAAAGAGTACTAAAACCTTCATTATCATCATCCTTTATCGCTTCCCTCACAGCATTTGGACCCATAAGAAGTCCAAGAGTCACTTGGACATCTTCTCGATCAACCGTGATCTTCCCATCTCGCACATATAATGTACGACTATATGGGTCAAAGTTCTCAATAAGCCAAAGACTTAGCTTGTTGTTTAGAGCCCCAAAGCCCAAATTAAGAAAAACACCAAATCCAATATCTTTTACAGCTTGTCTTTGTTCAGAACTCATCCTTTCAATCATAGAGTGAAGTCCAGATGGAGACATACGACTTCCAAATTTACGAACATAAGCTTTACTTTCAACTTCCTCCATAGATATACGATATACAAACCCAAACCTGGTGAAAATCATATAAACAAATTATATCAACTCATAACCAATATGCAACAAGTGAAACATAAAGTATGTGATATGGCTATTAAATATACAGTTTGATATATCTTCGGATGAGTGAAGTTGAGAAAGGTGATTGTGAATTTGATCATTAGCTCTCCAACCGAAACACCATGCATCATTAGCTAATACTACAAACACTTGCACTTTGTTATCTTTTAAGTTTTAAGGTGTGTTTGGTAATTTTTGTCTTGGTTTATTTCGTAAAATTTCGTAATGGAGAATTCATCACCGGGCTTTATTGACTAGTGTGGAATTTCTTCTCAATTCTCAATATCTTTATCGTGTGAATGAAAATTTAATTTGGATTATCACAAGTAACAACTTGATATATGCATGTGTTTGTTCAGAGAACAAATTAATCCAGCTTTGGCTCTTGTTGTGAAGAAGGGTCTGAAACTCTAAACACTGTCTTACAGGTACCAGAAGAAGGCAGCAAAGTTGACCTAGGAGTTCACTGCTTCTGCAAATGAAGTAATGTCCACAACCTCCCTAAGTTTATCTGGTTAATTTTGTTTATATAGAGTTTTTTTTTTGGAACACAGGTTTATCAAGAGACATTGTCGTTGATGCGA